>JTDE01003395.1:0-14193 GCA_014338405.1 Paragonimus skrjabini miyazakii | reverse complement strand
AAAAAATTGGATGACAGATCCGTGTAGTATCGTCAAACGATTGCGCAACGGAGAGAAGAGCAGACTGACGTGCACAAAATTTGTATTGAATTGCAAGGTCACTTTTATCAATTTCAACAAAATGCAAAGGTGATACAAAAAGTTGCTGTAAAAAATGAAGCATCGTTTGCAAACAAAATAAACAAATCTCTACAGCCTTTAACATTGACCCCACAAAACAAACTGACGTCAAATATACATAATGAACTCATGGAAACCTCAATTCATATCGTGTGTTGCCTGCCTGCTTCAAAACCCTCCTCGTTAACCATTAATAACCGTTATGAGCTGTGAAGTATAGATTCTAGCTTAACCACTGACCCTATAAAAAAAACTGACGTCAAAAATTCGGACGGAGTTTTGAGTATCACGTGATAATCATTCTAGAAGTAGCTGCTGGATACCCAGTTACCGCAGAATACCATAACAATCTTTTGCCAATAATATATACTTTATTGAAAAACCACAAAATTTTAATAACGCACAGTTTTTCGTCAGAAAATGTAACATTCACAGTAATCTTCATATTACGTTTGATTACTTCACATTTTCTCATTTAACCCATGACATTGCACTCTTTTTCCTAATCCCACGAGTATCCGTAATAAAATGAACATGTTTGCGATGGATGAGAGCCGAAAACCCCATAATGGCCAAGCGATTAGCGAGATTTTCAACTTTGTGACGTTTTTGAGCAGTTATCGAGGTCCCGCGCTGGGGTCTGCTCAATTCTTCGCCCGATTTTGGAACTTCCCGTCCTCCCTCGCTCAAACTGAGTTATTTCAGCATTTTTCCGATTGAAGTTACATGAAATAACGGCAAAGTCATTCGAACATGCATTTGCACGTAATTCCCGGCTTGACCTTGAAATGGGTGAAACGTCATCTTTACCTAACCTTGTAAAAGGTAAATTAATGTAAAATCTCATCTTTTGGACTGATTCTGTGGAACAGACGAACTATCTTCTATTCTTATGTGTAAATCGAACGTTGTAAACTATGACTATTTCCCCTCTGATTATGTCTTCTTTTGTCAACAGATTTCATGTTTGTCTTGTTATACATCTATATGTTGCTTTGTACCGCACATAATTATCTGTCGTGATCGCGCACATCCGAGCGTGTCCCTCACAAATGCGTTGAAAAATATACATTATTATTTTTGTGTTAATAAACAAAATGGTCGGCGTTAGCTCGCAGCTGTCTTAATTTAGCGCAAAAATGACAGCTCCTACAAGTTCGAAATTACCACCGACTTTCCATAGCGATTTACTTTGTACAACCGAAATATCAGTGGAAATCAACCATTGAAAACACTCGAAATTTGGTTGGCGGATTACTGGAAATGAATGAGGCAGGGGAAGAGAAACGAAGGGCAACGCGAGATGTTTGTGTGATTGTGGGAGGTATACAGACGAAGCGGTTTTTGCCTTACTAACAATTTTAGTGTGCAAAGCTTGGATGTAGTGGTCAGCTAGCTAGTGTTAAGAATGATGTTTAAACTTAAAAGGACGATCGGAGTATTGCGAACGGGCGTATATATACGTAAACATATTTCTGCTTGCGTGCAAGATAACTCTGTGCAAGACCAATCCTGTTGGAGTTACTGGTAAGCCTCAAAACTTTAGCCAATACCTGTGATGGAGTATTCGATAGCCAGAGCCAGTTCGAAGGATACGTGTCGTAATATTTCGCGGTTCAGACCGTTTCCATTCAGATATTTTCAGGTCCGTTTTTAAGGGTATCCTCCTTAGGCAAACATAATTTGAAAAAAAGGATAAAGTCTGACAACGTCAGAAAGGTTTCTAGGATATGTCTAAATTTATCCATATTCCTAGTAGCCCGAGTTGCTTACGTGAGTCTATTTCAAATACAGGAAGATCTTACTGTAACAGGTTGGAAAGCAGATTTTATCAGGCCTTGAAAACCGGCAAAGTACACTGTTGTTTTCTGACGTTACACTTCAGACTATATTCCAGAGGCGTTCCAGAGGTGTGCGACAAAAAGGAGTTCGTGGGTTGGGTGTAGGACTAGAGTGTGAGTGGTTTCGCTGACATAACCTCTCTTCCTTGGAATACTGCAGACAAGGAGACGATTCGATATTGGTATTGCTGATTACGATGGTCGCAGACCATCCACACAGGTCCCCTCTTGCTCTTGCTGATACTAGCGCGACTAGGGCGCACTCCTTGAAGCTAAGTAGTCACTACAACTACCTCAGACTTTCGCGCAACTTCTGGGTGCGGGTCTGCAGCGCTTGAAACTCTCTGCGTGAACCGGTCGTGAATGCTACGACGGTGGTTGCTTTCGAGATTCACACAAACTTCAACTCTCGCTCTTGTTCCCGACCCAGCTTATCGTACTGCGTATAGTCACCTGCGCATGCTTGCCTCATACCTAGTCCCACACATGGAATTACATGTATAGCGGAGGTGAGCAACTATCAGTTCTCCTCCATTTCAGTCTTCTGGTTCATTCAATAAAAGTTTTGGCCAGCAACTATCCCTCTGATGCATGGATTTCTTGTCTAACGAAGCGATACCACTAAAAACCATCGCATTCCATTTTTGTTCACCGCCTGCTGGACTCGCTAAACATTGCATCCAATTTATCATTTATGAATTCCTTGTCCCCTCTTTCTCAGAGAGCGTGCACCGCAGTCATTTCGAAGAATAACTTGACTTTGTCGCAGGTTTGTTACACGGGTTGCCAACCACCGATTGAAGCATCTGTTCAGCAAAACCGTGTAAGGAAAGTTTACATTTTCTTTCCACAGGCCATGCGCGTATGTTTCTCTTTTTCCGATTATGATATAGGTAGGATACAACGCCGTTCATCAATTTCTGCGTTGTTGCTCACCACGGTAGGGGTGAAAATTTGTAGAAGTGTTCATGGAATACTTATTCGTAATGGATGCTCCTAGTTCATTCGAACACTATTGGGCCGAGTTCACTTGTTGCCGACAGCTCCTAATTAAAGTTGTCGTTGCTGATCTCAACAGCCCGTTCAAGCCCGCGTCGTCAATTCATTAGGCTAAGGTGAGAGCACTTCAACTTCTTACAGTCCAGCCCATGGTCGAGAAATACACACAGGTATTTACAAACGACAATGATCCGTACGGATTCTGCAGCTGGATTGTACACGAAATACCAACAACCGGAACATATCGACCTCACAGGCCCCGCAGGATACCGATTCATCTGGAAGAAGGATTAAAAAGGTAAATATAGAACACGCGAAATGAGTATGTTATCAAAGAAGCCAACAACCCGTACAACTCACCTGTTCTCCTGGTGAAGAGGTCCAACGGAATGTACCGCTATTGTGTGGATTTTAGACGGCTGAATGAGGTAACACAGAACACAATCGTACCAATACCGTCCGTCGCTGATAGTTTTGATGAGCTGCAACAAACAAAGTGGTTCACGGTATTGGACTTACGCTCCGGATACGGGCAGGTATCAGTCAAACCCACGGATCGTGAGAAAATTGCATTCACGATAGGCGAAAAACAGTACCAATTCCAGCGCATGCCGTTTGGTCTATCCGGGGCACGGTTCACGTTTTGACGCCTGATGGTTCAGCTGGTAAAACGACCGAATAATGTGGTGGTATATGAAAAAGATGTTGTTATATATAGTAACACGGAATCGAAACATGCTGCTCATAGAGATATTGCCTCACGTTGAATTAAATACTCGGAACGCCGAATTTATACCGATACGTCACAACTCGGACGATCGTCGGAGATGTTACTGGGGAACAAGGTGGGTCAAGGTGAAGTCAGGCTTCTCTCGGAGGAAATATTGACAATTGGCAGGCCAGGGGTCTTTTGCGGTCATTGAAAATCTTGGTAGTGATTGCGAGACTTGCTTGCAAAAATTAAAACACGACCGTTGAAATTATGCGCACAACAAGCCATTTCTTCAACGAACCTTAATCTTAATGTACCACTAAATGTTGATATCATTTACTCACGGAAACCTGTTCTCGCTTGGGCATTCTTCCTTACTTCCCACTGCACCCTGGCTTCGTTTACGCTTCATCACTCTGCCATTACGCGGCTGTAGCACTCGATCGTATTTACGTGAACCGTCAGTCTTTAAATTTGTATAGTTGGTGGATTCAAAATCAAGGTTTGTTGTTATCTTTATTCACTTAACCTTTGAATGCTTTTCCTGTACCTCAAAACCTTATTAATAAGAAGCTTGCCTATACGACCGCCTCCCTCCGTGGATCCGAACTGATTGCTCAGCGGGCTAATAATTTGTAGACGATCGGTGCTTACAGACGCAACAATTCTAAATTCACCCTATTGACAGACGTTGCGAGTAGATCAGGCGTTGCTCGAACAATCACTAGACATGCAAGATTAACAGTTTTTGATAAATCCGTTTCTGTGATTATCAAACCTCTGTCTATTGGTTGATTGTTACCGGTCTGTGCTTTCAACGATCGAGTGGATTGCTTCTGACACACGTGATGCACAGAGGAGCTCTCCTGGTTATCAATTGTCTGAAGCTTCCCCGAAGACATCTGTATCTTTAAGCATGCCTGCTATGCCTTTGGTTGCGTGGAAACAAGTTCCGTTGCCTATCTCCAACGCTTGACCGTTGATCCTCAGATGACCCACATTGACCATCATAACATATTTGAATATTTTCACTGTTTTCACCTCAGTTCATTCCTTGTCCATGCCATTTTCCCCAAGGATTTCCTTAATTTTCACAGGGACGTGTCTGGGATTAATGAATTGTCTGCTGTCTCATACGATCGTGGTATACATTGGACTCCAACGGGGACCATGCCCGGGGATAGCTATAGAGACGGTGGAAGCCTCACTGGAGAAGATGGATTGCATTCAAACTCCTTAAACTTTCCCCAGTCATAACTCACTGTTCATCTGAGAGACATTTGGTGATGGACAACTAGCTGCTTGGGGAAGAAATGCGTCTGAAGGAAAACAAGCCAGAGTTTATAACGTCACAGCTTAAATTTTGCAGGAGGTCGAAGAAGAGTCTGTGTTTAGTGAGTCTGAGGAGCCACCTGAGAGGACGGATGCAAATGCTTCTCCGTCTAGCTCGTCATATAGACTTCACACTTATGGGTTCAAGGGAAGATCCTTGAAGGAATATATACGCAGCTTAGTTATCACTGCGGGCCATCCCATAATCACGCTGGAACCTTTGAAGTTTTGCCCTTGAAATGTTATAACTTCATTCGAAATTTTGAGCCTAATGTGGTCAACAGTTTAAATGACGAAGGACATAGGTTGTCTTACCTGATTCAATATTGTAAGGGTCGTGCTAAGGCGGCTATCGAACAGTGTGTACCGCTGACTAGCTAAGTAAGATTTTCCAAGGCAACAAAAACATTGAGGAAAGGATTTGGAAGTCTCCACAACATTATTCAGGCTGTCACCTAGGACGTGTCTAACTGCCCGAGGTTCGCTACGGGTGACAATGAAGGCCCTCCTCGTTTATCTACTCAGATGAAGAGGTGTTAGTTGACACTACCAACTCAACCTTTCACCCGAGTTGATTGGCCTAACCAGCCTTGTGCGTATCGTGGGTATACTTACTGGCCCCACGCTAGAGAAATAGCTGACTGTTACATGAACACTAGTAAGGAGTCATCATTTGATGTCTTGCTTGAGTTTATAGAGAGACAGGTGTGTTGAGAAATATACCATTATTATTACTAGAAGAATTTAGATTTTTTGTAACTTATACGGTCATTTCATCGCCCAACCAGTACTTGACCGCGTCAGCGGAAGTTAGACCACGCGCATCCGCGAGGAATCAGCGAATTTCCGTTACGTCAGCCGTCGTTGGAATGGCAAATATGCCGCACCAACTTTGTAATATGTGTTGATGACAATGGTTTGCAGACGTACCAGCTATTTGAAAGCATGTCACGGACGACGTGCGGTTCTAAGGGAGTGTGAAGTATGCGTTGTCTCTCCCTTGCCAAGCCACACGGCCAGGTAATGCCAAGTCCGTGTACAATGTTCACGGCCTTTATGTAGAAGGCAACATCATACACTAGTGTACGCAGACCCGGCGCCTTTGGGATGTGAATTCGACGTGAAGGAGTAAAGCTGCGGGGTCACTTCTTTACACGGTAGAGGGGCTCGTTCTGGTTTCGCGCCTGTCAAGTTACTTGGGGCAGTTAGGATGACTGAAACGTACACCCTTCTAGATAACGGCTGTGGTGCCGCATTCATAGATGAACCCCTAGCCGAGTGATTCGGGCTGCCAGCATGCGAGCAAGCGCTCAGCATTAGTACACTGTATAAGGCGGATACTATTAAATGTCAGGAAATGGATTTGGAAGCTGAGTCTTTGGATGATGGGGGTAGGATCAGTGTCAAAAAAGCCTTTACTGTGGAGTCTTTTGGTTAACCGAGCAGAAACCATATATCAGAAAGACGTTCACCGTTGGCCTTGCTTGGTCTGTCTGCCTATAATCTGGCTGGGGGGAGATAAACACAGCTTACTAATAGGCTGCGATGTGCCAGAGATAGGTTCGGTATTAGATCAGTTGGCAGGCGCAGGTTTCAGCCATACGCTGTGAAAACCATCTTGGGTTGAACTTTACAAAGCCCCATGTCATTCTCAACAAACAGAAAAGCTGAAATTCATTGTTTAAGATGTACTGAGCTAGAGCGATTGATTTGGCACATGTTCGACATAGAGCTCGCAGAGAGCGGATTGTTCGGTGAGGTAGCCAAATCTTGTGATGATGAACGAGCTAAGCGTTTTACAGAGTCCACTGCTACGCCCAAGGATGGTTGGCATGAAATTGGCTTACCGTGGCGGTCTGACGGAGTGTCTTCCTGATAACCGACGGATGGCTCGGAAACGTCCGAAATGACTAGATCAGAAACCTCCTCACGACACTGGGTTGGAGCATAAATAGTACGAGATTCTCAGGGCAAATGCGACCGAAGGTTATGTATCGGGAGTTAACACCAGTATGGATAGAACATTTTGTCGCCGGTACCTAGCCCACCAATCAGTGTTGAATCCGATTAAACCTGGCAAGGTACAAACGGTACTCGATTGCGCGGCGTGATGCATGGACATCTCTTTGAACAAGGTCTCGCTGCAAGGACCAGTTTTGAAAAAGAACAAATGTACTGCTTCTGTTCAGAAAGCGTTTAATGAACCTGTCTTCACACACTGAGGAAATGTTTTTGAAGAGAAAGAGAAAGATGGGCGTTAAGTTTTCTTTGGTGGAGCGATAAACGAATACCCGGCTCACCGGTCACATAAGATTGTGGTCAATTCTGTCGGGCTACTTCGCTCTTCTGTGCGTCATATGCTCCCAGGAAGACCACGATCAATAATGGAAACCGAATTACCAAGTTGGTCAGTCAAATTGTAAACCAACGGTTTTACGTTGACGACCGCCTGTTAGTGGTGGATACACTTGAGGATGCCAGATGTGTAGCGTTTGATTTACGCGGGGTGATACTCTTGGGTGGATTTGAGCCAATAAAGTGGGTGTCTAATATAGCCTAGTCGCTAGTAGATATACCACCAAAAGAAGGGACATATGTGTCAACAAAACTAGGCCTAGATGACCACACTCATCAGAAGGCACTTGGGATCTAGTGGCACGTGTCAGAAGGCTGTTTCAAGCTTCATGTGTCTCTACCGAAGAAGCCATTCCCTCGGAGGGGTTTATTGTCCGGTATTGCATCGGTGCACGACACGCTGGATTTCATTTCCCCACTTGTTCTCCGCGGTCGGGAGTTACTTTAGTCCTTGTATGACATGAATATCAGACGGGATACACCCTTTGACCAAACGTATCAAGAAGAATGGGAATGATGTCACAGGACGTATCGATGACAGACTCAGCTGTTGTACCACTTTGTATCCGACCACATGAGAAAACGTCAACGCGCTCGGAGTTACATGTATTCCGATGCTACCGGGAAGGGCTATGGAGCTGTCAGCTATCTTCGTGACATCTTAGGAGATTGTAACACCTTTCGCTACTACCTGATAGGAAAATCTCGGGCTGCACACTTAAAGTCCTTGTCTATCTCGAGGTTAGAAAATACAACCGCAGTATTGGCCGCCAAACTTATGCAGTTCCTAATGAACGAACTCAAACTTACCTTCGACAACATGACACTATGGACAGACTCAGTCATCGTGTTAACGTACTTGAGAAACACATATTATCGCATTATCATAACTGTAGCCAAATACGTTCAACTAATTTGCGACCATACTCAGGGCTATCGATATTGCCTAGTTCCATTCAAGTTAAACCTGGCGGACATAGTCTATCGAAGAATCTACGATGCTTGTTATCATGAATTATACACGTCACTGAATGGTCCGATCTTTCTGTAGGACTTGAGAAGTCGTGACTAGCCAACAAGCTACCTAAATGGCTGCAGGAGGACAAGCTGGATTTATGGAAGGTGCCGGCAGTAGCCAGCGTCATTAGCTCGCAATAGTACGTGAAGTATGTTTCCCGCTGTTTATATGGATACACCCTACCACATGCGATGTCATGATTAATGCGTTTCAAGAATCATTTCGTTTGCATGAAGTCTAGTTGACAGTGTTTTCCTGCGCCGAGTCCCAAGAGTAGGTTTGAACTGGATCTACCGTGTGAATCCGTTGCTCAGCAGCAAAGCGTTTTTGGTAAGAAATGTACAGAACACTCTAAAAGTCGATGAAGATACGCTGAACCGGCTTGAGCATGTCACCATGAACGGTGTCCCGTGTCTCAGTGGAATAATTTCAACCGGTCTGTATCATGGTACCCCAATGATGCTAATGTTGCGCCGTGGGATCGTCACGAATGATTATCAGGCATTACCATCAAAGCGAAGGTCACATGAGAGCTGCTCACTTTTTACCGTCCATCCGAAAGGGATTTTGGATTGTCAAGGACATGCCTATTATGCGCCTCGTGCGGCTAAAATGCATGAAGTGCAAAATGTTGTCAGCATAGCCGTGCCAACTGGTTATGGCCCCGCTTCTTGCTGACAGTACAACAGCCAGTAACCCTCCGTTTACAGACCATGGCGTGGAATATTTCGGACTTCTGTGGGTACGGATTGGAAAGAGCACATGTTAAATATGTGGTTCTCTTCAATTGTTTAAGGACAAGAACTATGCATTCAGACATAGCACAGTCGACGTCAATGGACTTTTTTTTAATGGCTCTACTGAAGTTCATTGACCGTCGAGCTGTGCTCAAATTAATGTACAGCGGTAACGGGTCCATCTTCGTGGGCGCGGAATGCGGGCTGAGGGAATTACTTGTCTTCGACCAAGACAAAATTCCTCGGACTCTGGTGGCTCGTTGTATTGGTTGGCAGTATATTCCTCCCGCAGCTAATCATTGGGGTAGATCGCGGGAGCGCACGATTTGCACAGTTCGAAGTGTCATGCAGGCTGTCCTTAGGCAACAGGTGATGTCTGACTAGGTCCCTCACACTTACTTGATTAGAGTCGAGATAATTCTGAACGACGAACATTTGGTCCCAGGATACTATGATCCAGACGGTCCCTCGGTTTTAAGACCAGACGATCTGTTGCTCCTAAAACCACACCCGCGCTCAAATCACACTACTAGAAAGGTACACGAAAGAGTGGAGGCAGGCTAACACCCTGCTAGTGCGCTCTGTAAATGTTGGATCAGGGGGTACCAACTCTCCATCTAGACGCACCATAATTGGATGGAAGTTTGACGAAACTTAAGGATTGGTGACCGCGTCCTACACACTGGAGGTTCTTGACCCATAAGCGTATGCCCCTGGGCCGTGGTGAATAAGGAGGTGAAAGGTGCCGACAACAACGCCTGCGAAGTGTGCTTGAGAACAAACAATAGCACAAGTAGGAGAGACATAAGGTTCATATGTCTCTTTGGAGGGGCGGGAGCGGCCTTTGCTCAGGGTTAGTCTCAACCCCCTTGGACTGATCGGTTCAATGTCTTGCCCAGACTCTCCTGGAATATTCCGTTCCATTTATAAGATAACGGCTCCCAGCACCTTCATGTTTTAGCAAAGACGAGAGCTAGTTACTCTAGCCATTGTTAAGGATGAAACGAAGAACCTGGGCGCCGAGTCTCGCGCGGAACTATTTTGGCCAGGCATCCAGTCCGATAGTTGCCGATTCAGCTTGATCATGAGCGGCTCGTCCAGGAGAAAGACTGTTACAAGCGAACCACACTCGTTTGCGTTCAACTTGGTATGCAGGGAAATATATGGAACCGCATCAATCGCTTTGATAAGGTCGGGATGCACATGGTCTGTTGAATCGTTCCTGGTGGCTTAGGATAATTCGCTCGGTAACTCGCATTCGACGATTCCGAAAAAGCATATCCAGACGGTTGAGTTAGTGGGATTATCCTCTAGACCAAAAAAGTCGTCAGAAACAGTAATCGAAAAGATTGAGTTTAGTAAGCTCCTTGAATGTGAATTAACCAGATACACAAACTGTCCAGCAGAAAAGCGTTCAATACAGATTCACCGAACATGAGTCTGCAAATGGTAACCAGCCAACCAGGTCTGCGTTTAATGAAAATATCGGATGCAGATAAAGATGGGAGCGCGCCCAACAATACCAGAAAATAAAGTTCCAATTGACAGGATAAAGCAAACAACTTATTGGTATTTGTAGTACGAAATTCCTCAGGGCTTTTTACTGCACACAACAAAGGCAATTGAAGGCAAGCTATGGATTGGCTTTCTACAAAAAAAACAGAATTGCCTGAGCGGAATAGTTGCTTAGCATGACAAAAAACCCATGGCAACAAATATATCAGACGGAATTCAACACACTAAACTTGGCCTGTAGACTTAAAATTGCTTCTAGTTCCAACGTCTAGCGCTCCGGCAGGTAAAGTATTGTTTTTGAAATCCATGTTGTCACACATTGTATGACTTGATGCATCCGAAATGCTCCCAAAAACGACGGGCCACCACCTAACCTTATACAGAGGCTGCACAACAACTTTACCTGAGATATATTGCAGTCCCTAACAACTTCTACTGGAATAGCAATGTTTTTTTATATTGATTACTTGAATAAGTCTATTGGAGGTGAAGAAGGGTGGATGGTGGATTGAGGATTTTTAAGTTAAAGTTGGGTGTGTAGCTTTGTTGAGGCGGTGCTTTCGTTGCTTCCATGAAACCCTTACAAATAATTTATCAACGATCAAATATGTCACTCTGACAACAAAGATTACGGAATAGACGCCTCTGACTGTGACATGATGAAGTAAGTGAAAGTAAGTTATCGGTTCACGGTGTACGTTATTCCGTCTGCTGACAACATTTGAGCATCCATGGGTGTGCTGTCCTTGGGAATATAAACCATATATCTAATCTGTACCGATATAGCACAACTTAACGAAACAATCAGGAAGTCGTTGTCAATATGTTCGGAAATTATCGCCCACTGCTTTACACAATCTCCATGGTTTTTGCCATATATACTATGACGAAAATGATGGCGATGAGTACAGACTGAATCAAACGTCGTGCCTTAATATCGTCCATATTTATGAGTATAAAAGTGAACATCTGTCCAGGCCGTCCAGTTATTATCGCTGATTTGTACGTATGAAACAGACCTCCGTGAATAACACCGACGCACACCCAATCTTAGATGCTCTATGATTTTGTAACTAAGCAACGTGTATAGCCTACGACATCAATAAAACATTATTAAGTCTGTTTAACACTTCAATTTCTGCGTAACGTTAGTTTCATAACTTTTCAAAGATGCATTTGTATCTGAACATAGTGCGTCAACCTTTATAAATATGTTGGTATGATTATCAAATATACTTAGCCAGTTGGATATTTTCTTGGTCCTAGCCTAGATTTGGAATGCTTAAACTTCTGTTTCGTTACATATGCACATAAGTATGTCTAAACATACTCAAGTTAACCAGACCGGACATCGCAACAAACGATAAATTCAGAAACAAGCATAATTTAGAAGTTGGATAAAAGTTAGAAGAAAATCACCCCTCCACCTCTTACAGATTTATACCGCACGCAGGTGTGCATAGATGCGCAACAAAATTGAGGGCTTAAGTATGCCAGCATAAACTAAAACAATAACTGGATCAGCAATCAGACTGGATTAGAAGTATTCTATTAGAGAAACACTTTATTTACTTCGTCGAATCTGTAAGCTTCATTTGAAGAGCGGAACATTCTTCGGTTTAATAACTAGTATACCGGCAGCAAACTCCTCTACCTGCGCACCAGAAAGTGCAAC
Source organism: Paragonimus skrjabini miyazakii (assembly GCA_014338405.1). Taxonomy (NCBI): domain Eukaryota; kingdom Metazoa; phylum Platyhelminthes; class Trematoda; order Plagiorchiida; family Troglotrematidae; genus Paragonimus; species Paragonimus skrjabini miyazakii. The sequence goes on along the minus strand of JTDE01003395.1, from coordinate 1,889 downwards.
TGTTTTCTCCGCAAGAGCAGACCCAGAAGGAATGACAGCAATTAATTTGTTCAGGAAGCCCAACTGTGTCCTCACTTTTGATTATGCACGTTATGCCTCTCAGTCTTTTCCGCAGGAAAAACTTGTACTGTGTTTGCATCAGTGTGGACCATGAGGCTGCTTCCGCTAATATGTTGTTTTTGTGCATTCGCTATAAAAGGTGGTTGGTTAACTAAGAATACAGGCGTGCCACGCGTGTCTTTGAAGAGATAGCTCATGAAGTTAAAACAGCAGTCAAAAAGATTGAATACAGCATACTGGTCATCTTTTGGGCTTCACACGGAAGACATCTCACATTATGGGCCGTTCTTAGCGGTCACGTGATAGTCAAATGGACAAACTGCATTAATTAAGTCAGGTCCGTCAAAACAGGTAGATTCGCTGAAAGTCATTGTGAAAGATAGGCCAAAAATAGAGCTGTTGAAGACAAAATATTAACTAAGAAAATAACTAAAACGAGCGAAATAGTAGACAGGAAAGAACAGAAATAAGTGTACGCGGAAAATGATGGGTATAGAACCACTGGGTCTGCAGAATAAGTTCACAGTGACAGTACAGGAGATTGACTATCAAGCTACCCGCAAGGTGAGAATGGGCTTAATGATCCCTACAAAACTACAGAAACAGGGCAAAGGAATGTAAGGAGCACTATGGTTTTGTGATATGCTCCTATCGACCGCCAAATTCCAAAGCCAGTTCGTGACGGCGACCGTTGTGTCTGTGAGCCCACCATCCAGTCGCACATGTTAAAGAGACAGATCATCTAAACCACAACATGTCTTCCGTGATGCTAGTTCCGTGGTTCGTACACCCAAGGTTTCCCCAGTCTTATATTAACACGGATCGGGGTCACAGTGAGAAGACGGTGAATCTGCAAGCAAACTTTATTTATTTATTTACCCACCGTACACAAGCGGACTTCAACACAACGAATAAGGGCGCTCGGGAACTGGACGTGAGAGAACCTTGAGCACAACCGCACGGTAGCCGCCAGACAGGACGAACGTCGACGGAAATTCCAGTTGACCGTCAGGATTCAAACAAGTGTCAGCCTGGTTGAGCGGCGTTCCCAACGGTAGTAACTAAAACATTATTATCCTAGTCAATGTAGCCTACAATGATAGAGATGGCGCGGATTCCTTCCACAAATACGAGAAAAACTGCGATACCTACGCCAACACACTAACTTTGATGCTAGTGGTTTGTAGTAAATTTACATTCACAAGGTAATGTGAACCAGGGCGGTGGTACTGGCGAGGCAACTCTCACATCGCAGGGAGTTTAGGATTTTGGGGACGTCGATTTTTGGTCTGCCGCGCGCGATTTGAATTTGAAGATAAGTGTTGCTGTTTTTGATTTTTGATTCTGTTTACGTATAGTAGTTAACTATTGACTAACCGTATACTACTCTACTAGTGCCGCGTGGCATATCGTTTAGGTACTGTCATAGCTAACTCTTGGCTACAGCGACTCGCCACTGTTGCAAAATGGTCAAACGGTCCACTTACAGCATGTGCGCCAAGTTTGTCCGTGTAAGGGACCATGCACTGCAATGTTTTGGCTGCAACACATGGTTTCATATTTCTTGTCTTGGCGTCTCTCCAGAGCTGTATCACGCACTCAGTGCAGCCAATCTAGAATGCATTCAACTTAACCGCGATCTCTGTCGTCTCTCTGGGAAACTACTGACCGGCCAAGCAGGCACCACCTGCACTGCGACAGCTGCAGCTGTTGAGTCAGTCTGCAACCAATCCATAATTCACAACAATGCCGCAAAAGCTAGTGAGCACCACCCTGTTCAGGACGTGACAGCACTAACTGAACGCAAGCAAAGCGACAAAAAAAGACTC
>JTDE01003394.1:16948-68034 GCA_014338405.1 Paragonimus skrjabini miyazakii | reverse complement strand
ATATATAATATATATATATATATATTATATATTATATATATTATATATATATATAGCTGTCTTTCTGTCCAAATACAAAATCAAGGCCCGGTTACCGTAATAGTAATCACATGATTTAGGTGTAACAATTTTTAAATACAGTTTCAGTATTTCTTATCTTAAGTTCGTAGGTTGCACACTCTAATACAAAAGTGTTATAATCTTTTCCTTGCCGCGAACTAGATGTGCGAAATACACGGGCTACTCTCAGTAAGTAACCCATGTGCGTGTTGTCATGATCGTTCACATATGACCCACTACCCTCCAGGAAGCCCACTGACTTTCATGAATTTATAGTCCCCGTTTTCAACTCTCTTCAGCTTTGTTAAGTACACCCACCTCCTCATATACACGCTGAAGTTACCCATGTAGGTAACAGTTATTCTTCAGTTTGTCGATTTCCCAATGGACCAACTCCTCCTTGAAGATTTTGTAAGACTGGACAGTTCATCCTGAACATCACACCTTGGTGGTTAAGAGCAAAAACACTATTTGTAAGAATTTTCACTGCAACTGTAATGTTTCAATTTTGAACTTGTCTACTGAACTGGTCCATATCGGTTGACGGCTGATTCTTCTCCGTATGTCACTCATTGGTTCAGCGGTGTGCTTTTGTTCAGTGTGAAATCGTGTTTTTGCAGATGACAAGTTCTGATGTGAATGCGCTCACAATTCCATAATTTTGGAACCCAATCAGTTAAGGTGAACCAAGAAATGTTCTATGGGATTCACTTCAGATGCTGGGATTGGCCAAGTTAAGCTTCCAATCTAAGAGGCCACTGAACACATATACAACTGTCCACCGATAGGCCTAACAGTGATCATTTTGAAATATGCGAACAACCTGGTCGGAAATTGTTGAGGTCGGACACCAAGACCCGCAATGATTGACGAATTATGAGGATAAACTGTTCCCACATGAACTTATCCAGAGTCTTCTTCCAATGTCAGCCCACTATCGGTGATTCATTTATTCACAGTCTAATTATCTAGTGCTTCAAGCAACCCAAAATGGTTGGTCTGCACTTCACTATCCAAACCATAACTGCATCTACCTTCCAAACTCCAGCAATATTGTGTTCTTTGTCTGTGAGCTAGTAGATCCATAGCTATCTCGTTTAGTCGGTGATCGAGTGAATGTCAGGTTAATGTTAACAGGGTGATTGATCGGTACTCAGTAAATATCACGTGAATGGTCGATACCCAGAGGGAAACAACCAACCATGTTATTCCCCATTGGTGTTTGAGTAGGTAACCAGTGCGTGAGCATGAGAGTTGAGGAAAGGCATTGTACTTCAGCGTATGTCTGATCCGTACAAGCTGCAGCTACCAGTTATCTTGCTGAGTTATTTGTTTTGAGCATCTATTACTGACCATCACGTGGTTTACCATTTAAACTATACTGCTTCACAATGACCTGAATAAATCTAAAATGTACGCCTACCAACACCAAAGACCAGTACTACTCAAATTGGCTTATTTTCAAGAAAATGCCAAATGGATCGTATTTACGCGATCGATTAAACTCCTGTTTTGTTGGTTATCATTCAGAAGAAATAAACTGAGAAATTGCATACTTCAGAACGCAGTCGTGTAACGTAGTGTTTCGCACATGTTTCGGTTATTTGTGTATTCATGTTCTACTAAACAGTTATGCGCAGCATGGGGCTAATGTCTTGGAAATGATGTGAATTTAGCTCACTTACGAAAAATTATATTTTCAATTTTTAACCAATGCCTAATATGTATTTCAGATGAGCCTTCATCATCTCTTTTCGTCAAACGTGAGTAACGCTGAAATATGACAGCCTATCTATGGGTAATTCGTGTTCGATTTGAACTATTCAGCATGTGCTTTGGTTTACTCGCAAGCTAGCCATGTCAGCCAATCGGTTTTCGATGTCAACCCAACCTGTACTAATGGTAAACCATTAAGGAGCCATCAACTAGCGTCACTGTATATGAAGAATAGAACTAGTTAAATTGTCCCTAATCCAGCTGAGACAGTATAATTGTATACTATTATGTATGGATTCGTTGAGTTTACTAATCTTAAAGACAACCCAACCGAGATATTTTTTCTAAGTAGACAAATTTACTTTAGTTTGAAGATCGCTATCAAATACGGGTGCCAATCAAGTTACAGTGGATGTATGAGCTTAACTGGAATTTCCACCATATATCCAACAAAGACGTGATGACTGTAACAAACACTAGATTAAGAAATCATTAGTACGTGAGATTGTCAGCAACGCACATCTAGATTTAGACCCTGATCCATATCAATTACCTCTCCCCCCGGATACAGTCGAATAATCAAATCTAGGCTGTCAGCTACTTTCGACTTGTATTTAGTTTAGAAACCCAAATTATTTTACATTTTATCTTGTTGTCCAGACTCCTACTGATTTTTATGATCAGGGTGCTGGATGTAAAGTCTGTCTGAATGAGACTGAATGAGACCACATATGAGCGATGTTCACTTTAAATCAACTGAAACCCAGACTATTCATCAGTTGTATTTATTATGATTAATTCAGCTGCCATAGAAATCAAATCAATACTTTTCATACAGTTGCAGTTCTATCGAGAATATCTTCTGCAGCAACCCGTTTCGTTCACTGTTCCGGAAGCACTGGTGTGAATTGACTGTGATGAGTCATCCACTAATGTAAGCATGGCCTATGGCACATAAACTCAGCCGTATTTGTGGTGGTGGGTGCGAATCTATTATGTAATTCCGGCTCACATAAACCGGCCAGCACCGGTCACCAAATGTCAAACGTAAGTATGGATACAGGGACACCTACAAGATTCATTTTTCCCGTAATATAGACCATCAGCTGATATCGCCCAAAAACAGATGCAAGTTCCTTTGATCCTCCCACACCTCGAAACGGATATCAGACCTGTAGTCCCTGTCTTACAAATATTTGGCACCTATTAAAAATGGTCAGGGACAGGTCAGTAGACGAATTCCCGGATTCATGAAAATCCCGTGTACGGAGAGACCAGCGAAATTGGGGTAATTATCAAAACATTACAAACACCATGAAGGCGACCTCTTACTCTTAGAACACTCCACATTCATAATCATTAAGTGGCACATCTCTTCCTGCTGAACAACGCTGAATGTCTAAATCGCCATTCCTTATGGAATAGATAGGTTACTTGTAGACTTGAGTGCATCATCGTTGGGGTCTGTTCAGACTGGACCATGTCGCCTAACGCTGTGGTCACTGTTGAGGTGAATGAGTTTTAACAAGTTGTACCCTCTGCACATACGCAGGAAGTATCCTGCACCCCGTTATCCACTCTTACAGGCCATTAAACGTGCATATCTGACAACACATGGCTGTTGTGTATTTCAAGCTACACTGTCAACAGATTGTTTGACAGGTGTTCCAGTCAATTTACTATTTTCTTCAATTTCAATCATTCTTCTATTAACTTCTGCAAGCCGTTCGATATACTTTTTACTTGACTAACGCGGAAACAGGAAATCACGAAGAGTTATCTTTCTATCTATAAACCTTGGAACCTGCCATAGGATACACACCGAACTGGATAAACTCGGCGTTATAGTTCGAGAGGTTACATAGTGAAAGTATGACTTCAATCATTAACAGAAAGCTATTAGTCGGATAACGTAGAGCTTCCATATATTTGTGGTTTAGTAAGACTAGAATAAAACATGACTACAGAAATCCATCTGCTACTCAGTTTCTAGGAGTTTGTTCCATCTGACGATGAGACAACTGCTGTGGACATTGTGCGTCTGAACCGTCACGGATGCTTAAATGATTTCAGACAGCCATTTCTTAACCTTCATAAAAAATTATTTTCTCGCAGCCAAGCAGGAAAACCATTGTTAATTGTATATCAAACTGAAGGAATATTACAATGTCATCACAACTGGATAAAATGGACGTGATCCGGACATTTATGACAACATGCTGTAAGTACGCAGTTGCAGCTATGATCACAATGCTTGAACAGGGTAGTTTCGGAAAACGTGATCAATGTTTTGGCATTTAATTGTTAAATCTGTCAGAAAGGAAACGTGAAAAGAATGTGCACTTGAGTCGATAAGTTGACTCAGTAAGTTGTTGCTACAGAACCAAAGTATTTAGTTGTTCTAGCAAACATTCCAAGAAGCAACGGATAAACTGAACTCACTGAGAAAATAATTGACTGTGCGAGGTGATAACGGTTCTAGTGCTTTGCATCATGTGTGCGTTTGTGGTGCCAGTTAGGGACACGATTAATGATTTCCTTGTCATGTGTTATTGTTTCAACAAGTCAGTTGTGAAAGCAGCTGTTTTCAATAACTCAAAGCAACTACTGAGCCTACAAGTTGATACAACTGAGTTCTCATATATCCGGGGTCAATCATTTTAAAGGCTGCCCTGGTGAACTCGTAGTGACTACTGTAAATAATACAAATCAACTGCGGTCATAAATGGGAATAAGCATACATTTAAGGTATGTGATATGAGAAGGAAATTCCACGAATACATAAATTTCTTAGAAGAAATACAATTGTGATAGATTTGGGCCTGCACTGTGTTCTATCCGGTGACCGAAACAGCGTGTCCAAATGCAGCAAACGCTTTAACAGATAAACTGCGCGACACTGGGAGCACGAAAGTTCTACATCTAACTCAGCCACGGATGTAACCCTGCGTGTTTACAGACGTTACCTGTAAGCTGACAAATCTGTCCAATCAATTATGGGAGATGGTTGGTCGTGGGAGGTGGAGTGATTGTAAGAACTGGTTTTGTGCACATAGACATGGACGGTAAGACTTGATGGCAACAGCCACTGCCACTGATAATAGGCTCACTGTTACAGTTCTGCAACGAGTTTGACGGAACTTGTACCTTATTTGGAATCCATTTTCAGGTTTTACTCCGTGATAAGTAACCTACCTTCTAAAATTGTTGTAGGACCATTTCGTGAGGTGTTCATCGATTTTCCTCAATATCCATCACTTGGTGTTCGCACCGTAATCAAACTGACAACAACAGATGGAAAACTAAACATAAAACAAAGAAGAGAACCCGAGGTGCGTCATTTTTTGGACGTAACACCACAAGGTCAAGTGTATTCGAAATATCGCTGGTTATTTCGTCATTGGATGATAAAGATAAAACTATCACTTATGAACTTCGTTGGCGGTGACCCGCGTCATTTCTGAACACAGTCCCTAACGTAGGAATCATTGGGGATATCCATCCCTGTTAAACTTGTCTCGGATTCACTGAACCTCGTTTTGTAGCAATAGAGAAAACGATATTCGAACTTCGGACATGTGGGCATCGGTCAGTCACTTTCAATAAATTTTAAATTTACACTTGAACTGATCGTTTTAAGTTACGGAGCAACGTAGCACTTAGAAAAGTTAATCTATTATTTCCTTCTATTTTCACGGTAGAATAAGAATTCGGATACACAAGACTAGAGGCAGCTAAACGTGTCTGAGTTTAATTAGCGCTTTTGATCAGACGAAATCTATAGCCCACATGACACTTGTAGAGAGAGTAATTTCCAATGGCGCAACATAGTTTATTTTTCTCTGTGTTGGCCATGAATATGTTTGCGAGCAGCTGGTCTGGGAGTGAACTAATTACAACGTTATCATTGAGCTTATAGAGCTCATAATCAAATTAATTTGGGACACCTGAGGTAAAACTTGTGAATAGATTTCTTTAGTTCGTCGACGAAAATGCCGACATCGATTTTGGTGTTGTTGAAATAGCACAAGCAATCAGTAGTTCTTTTGAACGCCACGGTGTTGAATGACGCATGGGCGTTTAAAGAGTTCATGTTTGGATTACTTATACTCAATTGACCAACCGCTTCGACAAGGTCAGAAGTGACTTTTCAGATGGAAGGAATCAGTCGTGATTTTGGCGCTTCCAACATCTCTACTAACCATTAAGCTAAGGCAGAATATAGCAAGGTTTCCGTGTCAAGGCTCACTCTGAGGAACTCACCATCTTTGTGCGCTTTGAGGATGCCAGTGTGGAGTGAAATAATCTTCCTTGCCGGTCTAACTGGCTCAAAAGTGCTTGCATACGTCATGTCATATTGGCTAATCTCCTGAAATATTTATGACTGCCTTATTTCACCGTCGTTGTTTAATTTTCATCCCTATGTGTCTTAGTAAACCTTGGGCGATCTAACAGTATGGTTGACAGTTTACTAGCATATTCTTCTTTTCTAACAAAACATCTCAGAGTCCCTCATCCGATTTAGTCAGCAAAACATTCGTGTTGATTTGCGGCTCCCTGACGATGCCTAAGTGTTCTCGTCTACATAGATCGCAATTCGGTACTTTGCTACTCGGATACGTGCAGCCTGCGTTCACATCTGTTTTTGAAAGTCTACCGTACCGGATTAGAATTCATAATGATAGCTGGTTTTTCAAGTTATCCAAGCTAGTTTTCGGATTGCAAAGTGGATGTGGGATGCACCTACGGATGTTGTCCTAGTAATCAATTATACAGAAGCCGCACACAATAAATGTCTGCCCAGTAGACAACAAACAGTAAAGAGAACGTTGGTCTTGTGGTCACCATAACAATTTCGTTTACGAAACCAATGAAGTGAATTGGAATTATCAATCCGCACGTGTACACTTAGTGTCGTTAAGTCGCTCCTGGCGATTTGGGATAATTCACTCAGTAACGTGCAATCAACTATGCCAATAACGCTAATTCAGGTGGTCGGGTTAACGGGATTATCTTTCAAATCCATAAACGTCAGAAAAGCGATCGAAATGACTGGAATTCATACGTTACTGTTGGACAGAATTAGAATAAAATCGCTGTCAGTTTGAATGTGAGCTAACCCGATACTCAAATTATCCAGTAGAAGAAAGTGTTCAAGATACAACGATCGAAACGAATGCGTAAATTAACACCACTCAACAGGAAATGGGTTCATCATTAGATAAAGGTGAGGACGTATTAAACAATATCAAGTAGCAAAGTTTTAGTGAAGAAGCAACAATAGTTATAAAACATAGGTAAACGGACACTTTATACAGGCTGTTACGGTGCAAAATTAATCATACTTGTTCAGTGCACACAGCAAAAGGCAAAAGAAGGCGAATTTAGGGCCTACATTCTACAAACAAATCTTATTTGCTTCAACGAATTCAACGTTCCAAATCGTATCAAACATAGAACGACAAGCGTACCAAGCGAATTACAACAACTCTAGTAACAGTATTCATCCAGTGTTCTTCTGATCTGAAAGGTGATGAGCTTGCTGAACACCATTGATCTGTTGCAGTCTGCTCTGACTGTATGCTGACATGGTGGTAGTTTGCTTTTGTGATGTGACTGTCTGATCACAGGTTGCTAAGTTGCTGAACTCTGATTGGTTAGGTTCACGTTGTGATCAGTCCCATATTTTCCCCCATAATTTACAACTCCAAGTGTCCTCTGATTTTTCTGTTATACTTCCCGACTCATATCGTCACACTGTCATATTTGGCTTATACAGACGATAGCGTCTTTGTTGTATCGTGCAGCTGATCTTAATTTATCTATATGCAACTTGTTTCGAAGTTCTTTTTGGTTTCCGTCGTGAACTGCAATTTTTGTTCGTTGCTGTTTCGCCGCATCTCTGATATTCTTCTATTGGCTGCCACGAAACCTTATTTTTTGATGAATCAATATGTCCCGTTAACTTCCAGGGCTATTTTCCGTTCCCTACTGACTTATCGAAACGTCGACTTTCTTGCTTATTGGCATAACGACCAAGTTGTCTTTGGCCCACCATTAAACTTGTTTTTTGTCTCCGTTTTCTGCTCGACTCTTGCATTACTTTGAGCTGCATTGGGTACAGTGTTCGATGTTCACCTGACACTAGACATTATTCAATCTACTGATTATGTGCAGTCGACGTTCCCAAGAGAAATCACATTTTAATATCGTGGATGCTGTGCTACCTCGGAATCGGTCGGTAAAACATAGTCGATAGAACCATATCTACGCTTCTGTTTTTCACGTTTGATAACTCGACCGGTTGACTCAGTATCGTCACCTAAATTATTGGACGTTAAACATTCGTTCCATTCACATCGATCCGTCACTCGCATTTGGCACCGAGACGTTGTCCTACCAACTACGAGTTATCGATCGATTCTGAAATCGTACGGAATTAATACAAACGTTTGCTGATATGACATACAGGCCGTTGACGAGCTCGTCTGAAAGTTGAAAGATGCCACAGTTAAGAAACAGTTCAAGTTAGGTCGGCTGAATTTACGAAAAGGGTGTTGACATGTTTCGAACACTTTGGTAAGAAATTTAATAAGGAGCTGTTCGTGGTCATTTGGTCTGTGTTCCTTACTGAGGTCGAGTAAATAAGCTAAACTAGATGCTGAACCGAACATCATATCTTACGTTGACATTTCTGAGACCGAACAAGAGAGATAGAGCGGGATTCTATGACGAGGTAATGCTCCAGCATATGTATTCCAGGTAATCATATCAGTAAACTTATCACAAGCAAATGTTTATATAAGCAAGACTGGATGGTGATATCCAACTGCGATAGCTTTCGCGTATTGCAACCGAATTTCCCTTGAGGTAACAAATATGTGCCGGAGGTTGTTTGTTTGGTCATTTGTGTACCGTATCATCAGATGAGACTTGGTGATCGATATCGTCAGTTACTTTCGGTTGTCGGTTAGCATGTTGCTTGGTAAACGCGATTCCTTTGCGACTCGAAGTTAATTTGGTGGTCTACCCTCATTGTTACTCACCGCTGACTATGGGGTTCACACAAGGTGCATTTTTCTCTCCGTTCTTATTGTCATCTTTGTAATAACCATGACGCTTGATGATTACACTTTTGAACGTTTGTCACACACGGTTAACGTCCATATCGTATGGATCATGGACAGAAAAGAGATCGAATTAGTCATCAATGAGTGTAGTCGGCCCAACGGTCGAGAAGTGTAGGGCAGAAAGCCAAGACAGAAGAGTTCAGCCAAACGGACGGAACTGGTCAAAAGTTCAAAGAGGTTTCAGCAGTTTTCTGCGTTATAAACGTAACTTCTGCTTCACAAACGCCGGTACAAGGGTGGCGTAAAAAAGTGCGGATTGGAAAATAAGGATTTTGCTTTGTCGTACGACGATTCCTTACTTTGCTGTCGTGACTCTAACACATTTGAACGAAACTGTGGTGGCCAGTTCCATTCGCCGATGAAAGCATAGAAGACGGAAATTGAAGGGATTGGAGAGTACAACTGTAATGTGCGACCGAAACCAGCAAGCGCGCACTAGTTGAATTTGAATTGGTGACGGAGCGTGCTGCTGTGTTGTCGGCGCCGTTTTAGTTATTGTTTGTGTAAGTCGTGTGCATGGCTTACTGGGCCTTTGGCTCATGTTTGTTTCTTGTCGTTTCCTTTTGCAGCACTTGTTGGAACCCCTACTTCGGAAGAACGCTGTCCCCTAGTGTCTCCACATTACCCTCAAGGTTGATCTGTAAGTGTAACGGACAACCCGAGTAGAAACGGCCGGCTTGGATGCTACACAACTGCCTGAATGGTAATGCATACCTGTTAACAGCACTTGAAACGGTGTTCACCAGACAGGCACGGATTATCTCTGCTTTGAGTGAGTAGACAAAGACCGCAATCTTGTATCAAAGACGCGAGCAACAATGATTCAACAGTTAACCAAAGAAAAAGGCGAAGCATCAGACGGTGGACTTTTATTACTGTTGTAGCTCGATATACGGCCTATGAACGCGTAAACATACAACAGAATAACGGTTAGTGAAACGGTAGATAAAGGAAAGACGTTCAACAGTGATGAACAACTGACTACAAAGTATGTACGACCGATTCGTATCTCTCCGGCCAACCCAACCCCCAATGCTACCGAGTGAACACAGAGAAAAGACAGGCCCCCGGGCAGAGCCACTTTGTCATTCAATACGAATACAACACGGTCATAAACTAGACCACATTTAAAGGGTTTGTGACCAATAAGAAAACAAGGACAGAAGTGGACCGGACAAAGATCGAGACGAAAATCCAGACAGTACAGAGATGTCCTAATTAGAGGACGAGTGTGTAGGCTGGGTGCCAGAAATTGGCACACGGCTGAGAACGCTCGTGAAGGGCGAAGTGCGTTGGCGGGGTGCCAGAAATTGGCACAAGGTTGAGAACGCACGTGAAAGGTGAAGTGGCACATGACCGGGCCGACTTCGAACAGAGTGAAATAGGTCTTTCCAAGTGCAAATGAAAACGATATTTTCGGGGAATTAGGTTCTTCCCAGACAATTACGGTGTCATGCTTTGCAAGGCCCAAGACCCTTCGGTCTGTTATCAGCACATAAGATGCCAGTTACTATTTGGTCGGCTGGAGATAGGCTAGATTACAAAGGAGAGTTTAGAGAGGGTGATATTCATCCAGAGTTTGCCACCGAACAAAAAAGATACGAATGGGAGAGTCTTGTTCGATCACAGATATAGGGCGGCTGGCAAGAATTAGAAAGCACCTACCCGTAAGGACGGAAGTCTGGAATTCTATGACTCTCGTAAAAAAACTGAACAGCTGACAAAAAGGGTTGTAAGTTTGAAGACCAACTCGGAAGCAAGCGGACGGAAAACAAAATGGACAGGTGATTGAGCTCACCACACTCGTTGTTTGGGTGTGTATCCGGGTTGTTCATTTTGTCCCTACTGCCTTATTAAACGTCTCTTTGTGTTTTTCATTAATGCCGGACGGTTGTTATGGTGTTTCACATGTAAAAGTACCAATCGAGGCAGAGCAAAAGATCATAATGATAGTTTCAGGAGGTGGAAGGTCACTTACGGTCAGAGTAGATACAGTGACCGTTAAGCCAGTTAACTGGAATGCTAATGCGATCGGAAGGACAGTTTTACAATTACTGGGATCTCAGAATGGGGTGATTCACGTAAGTGGTGATAGGCTACACCATGCTGTACCAATGATAGATAACGTGGAGAAACGAACGCGCACCTAATGGAGTCCAACCACTCAATCGATCCCAATGAATTGTTCCGTCCTATCTATCACGCTCATGGGTTGCAATCAAAACGGGGTCAGAGAGTGCCTGTTGGCAGTCGCAGAAGCATCCGCTTGCTCTTCTCCCCCAACTGTGTATTCAAAAACGCTTCGTCAAAACACTGAATGTTCCATGGCCAGATGTCCACGTACGGACCGAACAGATTACCTAATCATGACCGCTATCCTAACAGCCATCAATAATGTGTACAATCGACATGACCTTTCTGATACTGATGCCAATCCGTTCGATTCATTACCGTACATTTTCTCAAATGAATAACCCATACAAATGTGTTGTATTTAGCCTGATGATTAATCACCGAAAACAAGCTTCGAAAAGAAAGGAAGTTTGTCCAAGTTGGAGACTTGAAGTTGGCAGTAAAGTACATCACACAGGAGGCTGCCAGCAATCCATGCCACTCTACGATCTACAAAACCGAATGAACTTTCCTCCGTGTTAGCTGATTCCAGTGATGTCACAGTGAGGGTGGTCTATTCGCAACCATCGGGAACAACTGATTACGCTAGTCGGGTACTGAGGGATGCAGAGAGGAAGTGTCCCACCACGGAGAAAAGTGGCTAGCAGTAGACCGGGTGCTGACGACGGTGATGGATCCACGCGGACGGCTAGCACCCCGTGCACTTCGGATACAAGGATTCACGTTTACCATCGAACGGATCAATGGCAATGTCAGTGAGATACGTGGATAACTGTAGTGACCAAAATGAGCTACCGACTGAAAGAATTCCTGCAAACGGAATACTGATTGCTGACAAAGGTATGTTTGTCAACCAATAACAAAGTTCTCCGGCACGCGAAGTGTGTGGATATTCAGTGGCAGAAACCAAACTCAAGAGACTGTCTTCAGAGATAAGTGGGTTATTACACATTTGTGCCCGACTACATCTAAAAAACGAAAAACTGGTTGCTGTTGTAAGGGTGAAGGAAGGACTGTGACCATGAGGACTGTCATTTATTCCAGTAGATAAGAGGGAAGGTCCTGTTCGACATGTACGCGCCGGTGTTTGCAAATGGTCAGAAGGCGTGTTGAATTTACTACGGCGAAGGGTATTTTGACCCAAGATGAGGGAAAATGTGATCAATTTTATTCGAACGTGCCTCGACTGTTAACAGAACTGAGAAACGACGACATCACCGATGAAAGCAACAATAAAACAGAAAACCAAGCACGCATTTCGCATAGACACCATGGTTAATCCGCGCGGACCCGAGTAGCAATCATTACATATTATTACTAGTCAACCAGTTCACGTGATGAACGAAAACATTCCCCATGGAGCACCAAACATGTAGAAGAAACAATGCCCTGGTCCTCTTTGGAATACCACAGAGAGTCATCATAGCTTAGGGCCCGAGTTTTGAGGGCCAACAACCTCAGATGTTGAAGAACTTGGAAATTCAGTGCTTATGAACATCCTCGTACCATCTACAGACAAACGGACTGATGGGATGGTACACTGACACAATAACGGAATGACTGAGCAGTAGAAGCAATAGCTGGGAAGGACCACCAGATACATAGTTTGGTCGCCACATGATAAAGCTCGTACCATTTGAGCCTACATATAATAGGTAGACCGTCATTCTATTCGGTGTCTGTTTGTCTGGAGATATTCAATACACTACGAAATACGACACCTAAAACATCGGGTGCTTGAATAAACCAGATGAACATAGCGCTAAAATAATTCAACTCACATTCTGAAGCACATGTCACAAAAAAATGGCCCACTCAGAACAAGATACCAGAGGCATTTAGCTCTTGCGCAAGCAGTTCTAAAGAAAATGGAATGGACTATTTATTGTTATGAAACACTTGTTTTCAGAGTCATCAAGGATTTCGTGATAGATGGAGTAACGACAAGAAGTTGGCATAGTAACAAGGTTAAAACAGGTTCTTCAAAGAAGAGGCAAAGGTGCTGGGCGACCAAATTAGACGTGCAATTCTTCTGATATTTTATAGAATATATCAGCGTGGCTGTGAAAGTTGATCAGAATGTACAACGGATAGATCCCGGACAAATCGGGAGGTTGAATAAACCATTTGTTAACGACATCGGTCCAGTCGGATAGGAAAGGCGGGTAAATGACTGAGACAGCAAACGCTAGCCAAATGGATCTAATCGGACAGAAGTGAGCTTGATGTTTAACTTAAGACCCTTCTGCTTTTGGGCTGGATCTCGGACTCACAGCGTGGGTGGACAAGCGATATGAAAACGTGCGAACTGGGCAGTAGAGATCTGGTGTTACTGACTACCGGTTCGATACATTGCAACTAGCTATTGATACGTAACTACTTTATGTAATCAGTTACAAGAAGCACATTCAACTTTGCCATTAGCATCCCTCCGAAAAAAGAGAAATGGCGTTCAGTGACTTACAGATCGATGCACGAATGATTTGAAATTTGTCGGAGCATTTAACTTACCGCTGTCTGTAGTATGTCCTAAGGCAACCTGCTAGGCGATATTTAAGATTACTGATGAGTAGTCGGGGATTTGGTTAATTTCAAGTTGAACATCACCCAAAGTCCTAATCGCAGGGTTCTCGATTGGAGTTAACAGACAGTAAGTGTGTCTCCTATCAAGACGATCGGGCAACCTGATCATTACTCACAAACGAAAGTGATTGAGCGTTCACATATGATAATTTGGTCGTGCCTAACGTGAGGTCAATAGCGCAGTGGTAAACACGGTTGCCTCACGAACAGCGTGGTCGTGGTTCAAGTTCCGGCAGTGGCGATGATATGCACTACTGACGAGCTCTAATGAGAGCGAAACTCGAGTCTAGTGCTTCTTTTCGAAAGGGGCCGACTGGAAAGTCTATGGGGATGCGACAGCTGCGATCAATTGTGGGTGATGTTCAACTTGAAATTAACCAAATCCCCGACTGCTCATCAGTAACGTTTATTATTTAATAAACCTCTTGATTTAGCGATTGAATTTACTGTGTTTCTCGTCAAGACAATTGATAAAAAACTGTAAGGGTGGAGACACTGAGATGACTGTTCACTTTACTGCCGAATCTTAGCCAACGATATAAAGACCAATAATTGCCGGATCCTCATCTGCGTATTGATCAAGCAACTAGTAATATTTAAAATGTCAGATCTCTCTGACTAGTGAGAGTGTGTAAAACCCTGGTCGAAGACTGCACTCACTTGTAAAAGACCAACTCTAGTTGTGTTCCCGCGTTTCTTAGTGGGTGGCATTCCGTAATATGGATATTATCTCAGGATAAGCACGGATTTGTTCGACGATTGTGTGGGGGTTTGTTTCCGGAGAGTCAACGAACAAAAGCAGCAGGGCACAGTGCAGTGAACTAATTTGTTTTCACTTATTCATCCGTAGGCTTATTTAAACAGGTCTGTGAACATCATCCAGCCTGGTTTGACAGTAGAATGACGAAGTCACCAGAAGTCTAATACTTTTTGGTCTGGTGGGCTGTAATCATCCCGTCATTGTGATTGACACGTTTTACGCAATCTCTTGCATTTGGATTATATCATCAAGGGCAGCTCTGTGTAAAATACGGTTCCACTGTAACCCATCGCAGTGTTCACCAAAAAACGTTGCCGTCAAGTTTAAGGACCACCCTAGGAAGCCAAAATTATGTAATCCAGTTAAAAACTTATTAATCACGAAACAAAATTGATTTGACTGACAACACTGAATCGCCCATGTTTTGTTCGTTCTCCATGAATTGAATACTAAGAGCGAACTTGCTCACTGCCCTGATAATCATAACTGCTTCGGAAAATTTTATACGATATGTGGAACCTTTTGATTCAATGAAATGCCATACAGCCTGTCTATAAAATACTTCTTCTAAAAAGTGATTTTTGTTATGTGGAAATGATCTAGCTTCAGAGTTTTTGTGAACATGATGGCTTTTAGATCTACCACAAGAAACGGTGTATCTCAAATCAGAATCTGCAATGCATAGGGTAGCACAGCATTTCAAGCTAACTTTTCGCAAAATCAACAAAATGAACTTTGCTTCATGTCTGTACGTCAAAAACGGTTTCGCAATAGTGAATCCACAATTCCACAAAGTCTTGCAGATTCATTTAAAAAATTGACCAGCAGTTATCACAAAATCTAATGAGCAGATTAACTGTCACACTACATTCAAAAGTGCTCTAAAGACAGCTACAAGCAGGCAGTGGACAAAAGTGACATAAACCTGGGAAATGGAACAGCATGGTTGCTATTTGAGACAAGAATTGGGCTTCTCACGCTATTCGTAATGTTTATATTGGACTGTTCTCCAAGGCCGTTTATGTAACTAAGATCACTTCTGATGCTACGGAAGGACTTAATTTTTGTTAGGAGAATTGATGTTTATATGCACAATATGAAGTGGTGCAATGGGTAGACTGGTTTGAAACTGGAAACCAGAACAAATGAATACTAATGGCAGATTGTGACTCTTTTGTCTTCCACTGTCAGATTGACTGCTAAATAAATGGTCACGGATTTGTCAATCGTACGTAGAACGCAGGTCATAAGGCTGATCTAGCAAATGTGTTTGAAATACATGAGAATTCTCGATTCCCTAAGCCGTCTTGGCCGTGAAAGACGAAGACCGTCAGCAGAACAGACAACCAAAACCTCTTGAAAACTTGGCGGTCAGTCTTGGATCGATTCAACGAGTGTACATCAGTGGCCGGTTGGGTTGTTTACGTAGAGAACAAGACAGTCCAGGATTTTAGTGGCTCTTCTGTCTAGAAAAAGCTGATTTTGGAACCAGCCCATCCAGCTGAATATACTAATTCTATTTTTATTGTCATCTCAACATCCTGATTATAAAGAGCCATCAGATGGGAGGCAGAATTTATCCGTGCCAGGTTGACAAGCCATGCTGCTAGACTTAGTCTCAATCCACTTGGTAGCAGCGCAACATCAGTGATCTACGGTATCTGAAAGACAAACAGGCAAGGTGACCAAGATACAGCGTGCACCCGTGTGTTGAAGAAAACAATCGTACCCTATTGATGCACAGGTAGCATTCGCTGACCGGATTCGGTTAATGGATGTATTGGTGGAAGTCTTCGAACACTGTCGGTTTGGCTTCATTTTCTGTTCCACTGTGTCTGTTGGCATCATTCATACAAAATGTGCACTCACGTCTGTTTACAAGTGGCACCTTACGTAAATTACCGTTTCTTGGTCCCATTCTGTACATTTTCTGTGCATCTTGGGGTTTATTGTCCAGTACTTTGTGGGGTAGTTTACTTCAAAATACCCTCACTCTTATTGTTAAGGTCTTCATGCTTTTTAAGTGTGCTCATGACTGTCCAGTGTTGTGTTTACTCTGTGACTCAGGAGTAGGTCACGTAATGTCACCGTTCGAACTGATAGGACAAATTTGCAGGCACTTGCTCATTGGCTCCTTCCATTGAAGTTCTCGTGTTTCAAGACTCAGAGTCACTTAACGGCGCATCCAGGGTGAGCGTACGGATGGGTTCACGTTACTAGTATTTCATTTTGTTATGAGTTGAACTATGTGAATTGAAATTCCGGTCTATAAGTTTAAATGTATGACCGGTGGCGTGTATTTGTGAAGTTGTCAATAAAATTCTTGCATTTTGGTAAGGTTTTGCTGTAGTAATGTGATAAGTGGTTGTTAGGGCGCTCACTCTGTTACCATCCCATCCCCGTCGCCAAATTGTTGTAAACCCTCATAAACGATACGCTGGTTCGATCTCGGTATAGTGGTGCGCTCAATAAAATCGGATTCTCGTCCCGGTAATAATTCACACGGAAATCTTGGTCTCAAATAGTACCGCGACTGTTCCCGTATTCGCTCCCAAGACAAGCCAAAAGACGCGTTCAAAATAAAGAGTTTTGTTCCGCCATAAAACGGGTGCCACTAGGGCGACAATTACAAAGTATTTGTAGAGCACGTAATGATCACACATTCCCAACACATCATGAGAAAGAGTCAGGATCGCAAATGGGCATAGCGGTATAAAGAGTCTTAACCGATTTGACCAGTTCTGCTAAATTAGACTGAGTCAATCGTTTTTTTCTTTCTCACGACGGAGGCGCCTTGGGACGGTAACAGGGTGGGCGCCCTAACAATGGTGTGTGGAATTAAGACTGAAAATTCTAATCCCCTTTGGTTGACACAAATCTGCCACTCACATCTGGATAAACTTTATGCAATCAAACCTTACTCTGCTAACTACATTCTACTGGACCAGGATGTTCATACGCTTTATTCTGCTGGTTTGCTGTCTTCGATAACGTTTAGAGCAGAAAATGATAAAACAGTTGACAATTTCTTCAGTCAAATCGCGAAATGTATGAATGACTTTTTGTATTGGATCCGTGTGCATGTGTTTCTATGATCAAGCACAGTTTCGGTCAGTTCAATCCCCAACTAAAGTTTCTTACAGTTTGCCGGATACTTACTTCGTTATGAATGATTGAATATGACTGGTCGGTTATAGTGACGAATAAATCTCTATCAGATTCTCGACTCATAAGCTTCAAATTAGTCTATCGATCGTACGAATCGATCAGCGTGGAGTACTAGCAAACAATGTCGTAATATTTTGATGGTGTCAAGTCATGACAAGTTGGTGAGTCTCATTGATACTAAAAACGAGTGCCAGCTTTATCTTTTTTTTTCCTGGTCAGACTGTTCATTCTAAGCAGCACTGCGACCAGTGTTACTGATTAAGCAGACTACACTAAACCACAACACCTCGTTTGCATTTTCTTGCTTACAAAACCTAATGTATAATCGAATCTCATTGAAGTTAAATACTTTCATGCATCAATGAAACCAGCGTATTAATGTTATCATGTAGTAATGTTCTGCGACGCCGACCATTACACCACAAAGGATGCTTTGAGTCCAGGGACTGATCTCAATGGCAGAAGTAATATAAACTAAGTCGTCTTGCTGGTCCGTCAAATTACTTAGGCGACGATGACTAACGGACTTACCTTCACGGAGGTACCTCCCGTCAGGCATTCGCTATAGCTGTCCACTTGTAAACTTACTTCATAGGGAACATTTGATAGTTGACGTTTTGACTTTCTACCAAGGTGCATCATCAGTGTTGCTTTGTGTGTAGCAAACTGATTTTACCGGTGATCCCCGTTTTTTCTTTGCAGGTAGATGTTAACTGGCAGTCTGTCAGACATTTGCGTTAGCCTTGACTGCTATGGTGTTATCAGTCAACCTAGTGATCAGTTAAACCTTTCTATAATCGATTTCAAAGAAGTATCTAAACCGGTCCTAGGTTTGCTCATTTGCTGTTCGAATCACGTTGTGAACGTTAATGGTGGACAAAGTCGCGTATATATCAGGTTGTTACGTTGGACACCACTACAGCCTGTTGTGAGTTGAGTCGACTTAATATATGTGGCGTGGTATGTGTTGGCGCAAGCAACATTTAGTTCTGTATGTTTACTGTCATCTTTGCGAACGCTTTTATTTCTGCTAACTCCACTTAGTAGACAGCACACAACTTTCGCAAAATATGTTTACACATCTATCTTACTCATCATAGGGTATAAGAGCAGTTTGCGACTGGTAGTCGGTGGACCTCCACGACTCTTTCAAAGGGAGCAAGGGTCTAAACGTAAGCTGTGAAATCTTATTCCACCACCGGTTTACTAATGGTACTTTATCGGTTTCTGGTAAATCTTCAATACGTAACCGTCCTTCTTAGACAGAGTACATTGTTTTCGATCTGTAGTCACTTTAGACAGTATCGACTGTCCACCGGGCTCACGTGAATCGAGAGCACAGATACACTGCGTCCACTTTGAGCTGACTGAGCTCATCGACCGGTCTACCGGACTAAAACGTGTTGGTGCCGACACACAAACAATATTGTACCCTAGGGCCCATAAACGTGTGTAGCACAATGGCGGTAGGCGTTGACATCAAAGCCAGGTTGTGTCCGTCTGACTGAAGACTATGTTAAGTACTAGTGACGGAATTTTTACCTGTCTGTAAGCTGATGAGAAATAACCAAAAATAGCAGTGATCGCGGTCTACGGTCATGAATTCAAGGCAGTTCTTCTTATCTGAAGATGACCATACTTTGGGATATGCTGTGAACTCCAACATCGGCTGCCAACTTCTAGATTGGTACTTCAAAATTCGGGTTTGATTAGGTTAGTGGACAAATGCAAGCGTGATCAGATCTGGGTTTACAAAAGAACAATAATAACCTTTTGGATTAGGTGGTTTTACTTAGTACAAGTCGTATGATGGTTTACGCCGTATTTGTTTGAACAGAGAAAGACAAAACAATATCACCTATAGGTCGGTAACTTACCCGCCACCATGCGATACATCGCCTTTAAATAAGTATGCAAACCAGAACGTTGATCAAACGACGTTATCGCTAACTTCGGTTCCTTATTTTCGAATATCGACCAGACGGTCGGTTTCGCTCTTGTTTGGAATTGGCAGACATGGATTGTAGTGCGAATATATTAAAACCAGTTACATCCTATTTTCTAAGCACTTTTTGAGGAGGCACGTTGGTAGTTTGTCATCAACTTGACAAACGATTGTCTACTTCGATTCTGAGCCCGTATCCTTAACGCCGCAACACTTTTTGTGGCTGTCTGCTTCAATTCCCCCCTGGATGAACATCGATGTTGTTAGAGCAACTGAAAATCACATCACGTGCCGTTCATACCTTTATCACTTTGTGGTGCCTGCGTTATTTTCATTCCATCTATTACTGCACAGTTCTTTTGCAGTCTCATACACGCTTGCCTTTACAAAATATACTCACTAAATGGCGTGTATTGAAGAGATTGTTCCATGTTTAACTTCCACATTGGTCTTTTGCATAGCATGTCTAACAGTAGGACATCTCTGTTTAAGTCTCAGTACTACCACTTGGTGTTAACGACTTGTCTGTTAAGTCGAATGCAAAAGTGTTTTAGAGGATGTTCGGATATCTACCATACAGGTGTATGCCGAACATAATGATTGAATACATATTTATCTGACTGGGGCTAACCCGATATACTCTGCTACCCTTGTTCGGCGTGATGCCATTATTACCGACGAGTTTTGAGGCGCCGGTTGACTCCACTTTAACGGAATAGGTTGGAATATTAATATGAAGCAGATGTTATCAGAATCCTTGATAGTTTACGGGTTGCAGACAGTTTGTGGCGGTTAGTTACACTTAGCTGTGTATCGGACGATGGTAGGCAAGCACAAGCACGGAGGAAAGTCAACACAGATTTTTGCTGCTGTAATATTGCGGATGTTACGAGCATGAATCACAAGTAATTGGGGTAAAAGTCAAATATAGAATCAGAACTAATAATGGAATGCATCAAATAAACATGAAACAAGAGCAGTTGTCTTACAGGCGTTAGAATTAGGACGTCTTAGGCAACCTACCAGTTTTTTAGATGAAGCGAAACTCAGATTGACATCATAAATATGCATTTCAAGTCTTTGTTGTTGACGATACTGTGACAACAGATTTAGACGAGGTGTTCCTGACTACAAATATCTCAGCACTGAGAAAGTTCTGCTTATATTCTGAGTGATTCAACTGCTGTTGCAACTTAAACAATTGTCCGCATGGAAAAAATTCGCACTAAATGTGTGAGTGTACTCCAGAGGATGTGATGATGGAGGTAGCATTCTATAAGTCAAACACAGACAGCTTGTGACCTACCATTGAACAGCCTGACACAACTTTACCAGTCGTTCCCGGTATGAAACTGAAGGAAGCGTTCAAATACACCTGATTGCACAGCATTTTACCCTCTCAATCAAATGAATGCCTTTCACAGGAAATGGATGACGGGCTTTTATATTTTACCTCAGGTGATGGCGTACCATTGAGACAAACGCCACAAGAATACGTTTTCACCGAAGGGTCCCAAGCAACCGGGTTAGCATTTCAACAGTCATAATTCCGTTTTCCACCGTCGAAGCGCAGTTAAGTGGGACAATGAGATCTTCTGAAACGATCGTTCATAAGTCTTTCCTTTGAACGGTGTTAGCTAGCTTCATGTTCTCCGAAAGGTATTCAGTACAAAAAGAATAACCGATGTGCACCATTTTATATTTTGAGGATTATGTGGAGACTAGTGTGGTTTAGTTTAGTGATGCACACTATGAATGACGCTTTAGAAGCATTCCTTTTTAACGAGACCACTCAAAACTCTTCAAACTTTTATGTTATGCGCACAACAGTTCAAGCAAAGTTAACAGCCGTTGTAATTCAAGGACTAACAAAAAGGGCAATAGCTGTCGTCTGAGGGAACCCTGAGCTTCTGACGGTGTACCTTAACTCGTATATTCAATAATTTATTTTTAAGATACTGCATGAACCACAGAAGCAAACGGCCATCACCTTCACGCTGTTAAAGTTTTACTCTGGGAACTGTAGACTTAATTCTGTTGATTACGTCGGAGAAGTCCAAAACTATAACATCGACAGGCTGGACTACGGCGGCAGTTCAGTACTGATTGGCTTTAAGCAGATCAGTTACATATATGAAGCCCGTTACAAATGTATGTCTATTAACAGGTGGTAAAGTACGGTGTACAATGTACGCTATCAGCCAGTCGTTGATAGGGCTATCCATCACCATTGAGTTGACGTCTAATTGGTTGGTAGTTGACACGTTCAATCAGATCATCGCCTTGAAGAAGAAGGATATACTGTAGGTCGTTTTTGATTCCGAAGGGTTGTCCTTTTCTAGAAAACAGAAGAATACTTTACATCACGTTCCTGTAATATATCCTGTGAAATTCGTTTTAATACCATTGAAGACCTGAGGTCAGGATTAGGCAACCTGTCAGCAAGAAGCTTTTCTAGCCTCTGTAACGCAATACTTGGTGTGATGGTATCCAGAATATGAGTGGCAACTTCAACAGCTCCAAACTGAAGCCGTAGAACAGCAGAACGATATTTGTGCGTTTAGATACAGTACTACACAATTGTTTCGGGTTGACGCCAAAGAGATTTACTAGGTTCAGTTGATACGGTCGTTTAGTTATCTTACTACTGCGGTTTTCTTACATTAAAACGCAGCGGTATTCAATCTACAGTAGTTCACTCATTTGCAAGTGATGTGTAATCCAAACAAATATATTGGAAATAAGCGGTTCTTTTGTTCGTTTTCTAATCAGAACTTGCCGTTTATATGGTTTTGGCTGCTTTAAAGAAACATACTTATTGACGACCTTAGCAACAGCATCTTTGCTAGATCGCCCAAGTCTGTCTAATGACAGGTCTGCTGTAACTCCTAACTAAACTTTCTCAACTAACTCTCGCATCATGTCTTCACAGTTGCCTTTGTGGTAGTTTGCTGCGTTTAACGAGAATCAAATGTATCCCTATAAATATATCGAAATTCTTGATCACCTCAAGTGAAAGTGATATCCAAATAAAAGCTGTCCACCATGGGTTACTTGCTTATTACTATGTGGTTTAGCTTCCAGGGTCTGTAAGAGGTCCGTCAGCGTTTAAAACCATTAACACTCACCGTTAGACTATACTCAGCGTTCTTGTCGTAAAAATCGCACTTCGGAGGATTCGGTAGAGTATGAACTTCGTTGGGACCAGAGTCGGGCTACATAACATTAAAGTCGCCCATAAGTGGGATCTGTAAAAATCCTGTTAGCAGTAAATTACGAATATCATCATTAAGAAGGAAGGATGACGTCCGTTCGTTCCAATCAGTCAGGATGACCTGTCAGTGGAATGTACAACGCTCCACAAGGTTTAGAGTGAGTCAAGAACGAATGTGCCTTGAACGGTTTCGAGCAAATATCAACGTTAAAAGCCCACCATTAGGGCCCTGACGAAATTAAGTCGCTTCTGGTAAACCTAGTTCTTCATTTTCAATCCCCACTTTTCTCTGAGTTTCTATGGAAACTAATGGTAGCGTGACTTGCTGAGTTGCATTCTTTAAGGAGTTCTTTTTGTGTTCAATTGATACTGCGCTAGACTGACAACACACAAAACGAAAAAGGACAAATATCTTATTTTCAGATTTGTTCCTGAGACCCGCCCTATTGATAGATTCAATGATGTGCCTAAGGTAGAGCTGTCCATCCCATCTGAGACGACGGCGACGTTACACTTTTGCCGATAGGTCTCCACACATCATCAAAGCATCACCGTTGGGAACTACTTGTATGCCGTGTATTGGTTCTGTCTCAGAGATACCGTGGATTTGCATGTAAAAGCGGTTTCATCGTCTGAAGGAAGGTGACAGGAGCGCTTAAAAAATGAAGTCATTATATGTTAAAAGTTGTTTGGAAACTACACGATAGCTGTTGAATAGACTTGGGGAAGGGGTCTATCAACATCTGTTATCAAGTGCTGAATTCACTGAATACAAATCAGTTGCTTTGAATCAGACATGTACTTGCCTCAAAGTCAAGTATATCGAAGCACGGCAAGTTACTGACGATTTTGTTCTTAAGATCCCGAACCAACTTGGGGCCATCAAATTGGTCAAGTTGTTCGCTTTGTGACTTGAAAACATCAGAACGAATTCTAGTTGGGTATCCGTCTATCGTGTGGTTAGTCGGCGGCTGAATAAGCAATTTTTCGACATTATCTCTGTCAGACCATGAGGTTGGAAGCAAAAATGAAAGGGTAGTGTACCTTATGACTTGATCAGTACGAAACCTTTGAATGTGTGTAACAGGTTAATCTGAAAGCATCGGCTTTCTGCGCCACTCCAAGAAATAATTTCTGTCGTACAGTTCTTATAGATCTAGGACTTGGAATCATTTTCGAAGAGAATAGAGCTATGACGAAATAGACAGGTTCAACAACGCCTCAACTATGACTGTTTTCGCCATGTTCATGCAGTGATCAGCATTGGATGGGTCATCCTACTTTTCATTGTAACCTCTATTAAATAGTTGAGTGTACTTTATACCCGACAGTATCCTCATCCGTTACTTTGAAATCCTAGTTGTTCTGCACTGTGGCTCTGAATGATGTCCGTGGATGGGTTACGTGTTACTTTAGCATTGACATCACCCCACAGACTAGTTTCTCAGTCTACTAGTGGCGGCGTATCTGACTTAGAAGAGGACGGTAATAAGTTCAGAGGTACATTATTTGGTTGTAGTCTTAGAGCTACCCAAAGTCCCTCCTAATTATCACATTTTACGTCACCACGATCACGGTTTCCAGATAACCAAAAACTGACCAGACAAGTAGGGCATCCTTCGAGTAATCCTTAAGCACTATATGAATTGTTGTGGACATACTGTTACATTTCACATGGATCGATAATCAATAAGGATTAGGCTCTATGCCTTTACTAATATGCGTTCGTTGGTAGGTAGATACCGCGCAGATTTTCCGAGACTTCGTGCGGTAAACCTGAATGTGGGTTATCTCGATATGCAGTGGTTAGGCCAAATAAAAACCGACTTCACAACCACGGACAAACAACAATCATCCTGATACATCTTGAAAAGATAGCAGCTTGACCGAATGTAAAAACATTCAACAGACGACATTGAACAGCAAACGTTCTGACATATACTGAATACCTTTTTAACGCTCATCCATTTGGAAACTACTCAGAGTACAAACCTTTTGCAAGCTGGGTCTAACTCTCAAACTCGCATCGATCACACGGCGAGGTATGAACATTACAAGCACGCATTATACGTTTATATTCCGGTTCGCGATTTTTAAAACTTTTGTACGACGCTTTTGTAGTGTTGTGTAACAGGTGGTTTCGTTTGTGAACAGTGTACTACTCACAAACGAAACCGCCTGTTCTAAAACAGTACTATTTAGATCCCACTTTACCTGACTAATGACGGTGTGATAGGTGAATCCTTCTGTCAAAAACTTTCTCCCCATGCTTATCGATTACTTAGTACTATTAAGAATATTCAGGTTGAGTACGAAAACTAGCAGTTAATATCGCTACTCTGAATGAAAGGAAAGTTTTGTACTGGGTGAGATTTATATCAAGCGCGTGCAAAGTTCCTTTCAAGGGGAAGCATAGATGAATCAGCTAGTCAGTCGTGACAGTAAAACGAGTGAGCGATAGCAGTTAACGAGTTGACTGGAATGTCTACCCATCTTACCGACTGCTCATCAATAATCTACAATATCAGTCAACAGGTTTAACAAAATCAGACATTTCGACCTGACTCACATGTCCCAATCCCGAGGTCATCGATTGAAGTTGGCAGACAGAAACTATGGGATTTCCGGAGACTGTTCGGTGACCTGATCGTTACTCACATGCGAAAGTGGTTGGGTGTTTAGGTGAGAAAATTCGGTCGTCTCTAATATGAAGTCAGTGGCTAAGTGGTTAACACCGTTGTCTCGTGAAAGCGTGACCGGGTTTCTAGCCACGGTCATGGCAAGGATATGCATTATTGACGAGCTTTAACAGATGTGAAACTCGAATCTAGTGCTTCTTTTCGAAAGAACCAGGCTGGGAAGTTTATCGGAATGAGAAAGCTGCCTTGAAATCAATGATGTTCAGGTTAATATAACGAGCCGTTTGTGGTGCGTCATAGACAAGAGCGTGTCGGCCAAGACAAGCAGATATGCAGTCGGCTTTGTGGGCAAAACCTTCAACACAGTTGAAATAAGATACGCACGGGAGTGGACAATGAACAAGAATACTAATCCGAAGCAGATATTGCCCGAGGTCAGATTACATGCCTCCTGCCATGCGGATCTGACCTTGTCAGCGGCAGTTCAGGTATGACGTACAGTGGATACCGGGTGGAAAAGAAACGGATGTCTCCGTCGGTCAAGCAATAAGCCGAAAAGAATCAAGGATAGATAGAGCGAGCGTTCTCTGAATCCAATCTTACGATCGATTGACCTATGTGGAGGGTCGGGTTGGCAAACAACCATATCAGACAAGGTCCAAGAGCCGATCCAACTGATTTCAATAAATTCGTATATCCCCTGTTGACTACGTGTTAGGAGACGCATCTTCTAACGAAGCAGCAAAAGCCAACCAAGTCATATGGATTGATTGACCCGGCCTCGAGCGAATTGATATGTTTTAACTCATTCAGCTAATCAGTCTCACTCAATTAGTCAGACTGCTGCTGCGCGATCGAACGCCTGTACGTTATCTGAACTGTTTTCTCGCGTTCACTTTCTGATAACGCGATTTGTTCTAACAGTTTGATTACCAGATATGATCGTCTCGATTGATTTGCTATGCATCTTGTTGGCCATGTATGATACTCATTTCACCCTATAAATTTAGAGCCTCTGTGGCCTAATTCTGAATCGTCTCGTCCTCCCAATAAACGCTGTTGCCGCACCTATTCTCTTTCTCAGTTTTGGGTCAAGCGGCTAAGCGCGTACCAAAAAGGCACGATCCAATACTACGTCAGCATCACACGCAATACTAGTCAACGTATTGGTCGGATTGGTAGAGTAACACAATGTCCATATTAACTGGTTATCAGGTAATCCAGGTTAAGATGTGCAAAGAAACGAAGGCGTCTCCGGTTCGCGGAAGCGGTAGCGTTTAGCAAATGGAAGCCATCCCTCTGCGTACAGAAGGACTTGTTCGTCAGTACGAGATTGCTCTGGTAACTGATGTGCATGGATATGTGTGAGTGGTTGTGTGTTTGCTTGGTTGTTGATTTTGTCGTTTAGCTTCACAATGCCCATTGAACTTTGCTATATAAACCTACAGTATGTACCTGATGAGATGCTGCGAACTGTGCTCAAGAGATACACTGTGGAAAAACTGTTTCTGACTTCTCAGTTCAAATGTAGACATCAGTGTTCTTTATTTCTACGTGGGATGACTACGCAGTGCTCACTGTTAACTGAAAGCTAAATTAACCCGATCTTTATCTCTATTTAGTGAGTCTAAAGTGTTTTATGGTACTAAGAACATCATTTATGTAGATACCCCATCATGGATTAAGGCATGCTTATTTTGACGGTCCTGAGTAAACATCGCTACATTGTTAGGTTATTCACTGTATCACACTCACTTCGATCAGATCACTTGGGATCAAGTACCCTTTCAAGGAGAAAAAATATTATCTCTGCAGGCAATCCATGTTCGAGGCTTTGGAGTATTGAGTTAGACAGCAAAAATGAAAGTGTCTTTTCAGATGTGTGACCAAAAGTCAGGCACTTTTACAATTGCTGTACAACGGCTGCAGGCGAACACTGAAACACGTAAAACTTCAGTTCCGAGATGAGTGAATCGGTAGACTCCTTAGGTCGAATCGTTCTATCCTGGAAAAGTCATAATAAAATCGATTACAGCCAACCGTGCTTTTTGACAAATACGACGAGGGACCGGGAGCAAAAAAGAATCGAAAGTCCAAATAAACAATCACAAGCTTCAGGCATAGCAACTAAACGACAAGTGGACCATAATGAGCACTGATCCATTAAAAAGTCATCCTGAAAACCAGTGGGTGGCAGTTGTCAACTGGTTGATCGATTGGATGCATAACTATTGCGGTCGCAAGGAACACTTGTAGTTTTGGAAAGCCATGCGTCAGAATAGGAATGAGTGA
The DNA here is from genome assembly GCA_014338405.1 of Paragonimus skrjabini miyazakii. Classification (NCBI taxonomy): domain Eukaryota; kingdom Metazoa; phylum Platyhelminthes; class Trematoda; order Plagiorchiida; family Troglotrematidae; genus Paragonimus; species Paragonimus skrjabini miyazakii. Next base: position 40,394 of record JTDE01003394.1, on the reverse strand, counting down.
GGGTTGGTGAGCAAATGGAGTCAACCAAGCTGAAACGAACAGAAGCATAAATAAGATGGTGCAATCAACCAGGAGTAACTGTTTGGGCAAAAGTTGAAGCTGAGGAAGGTGTGAATGCTTGTCATTGCCGACCATAGTTTTCTTGACTAAACATATAGTAAACTAAATGTAACATTGTTGATCCATGAACACAGAAGACCTACCTGCAGTTTATTTGTAATCAATTACTCAACGGTTTTTCCGATCCCAACTTTGTTTCACTAGACTATTTGGTTATCAGTCAACCATGGGGAGCGTAGTCATTCGTGACTTGACTCAACCAAATGACGGTTAACTTTTGATCTTATCGATTCTGCCCAGAACCGATCAATTTCATTGGACGGAATAATCAGCACGAACAGGTGAGGTTTGCCCAACGTATTTATTCGTGCATATGTTCACTAGTGTATCAACGATATTTTGACTCAATCTTGTTTCCACTTTAGAGATCCTCTATCAGGTCACACATATCTCTACGATCAGATGTACATCGTTATATCTACGAATTATTACCTAGATCACATGAGACAGAATTTCGTCCTACATCTTGAGCAACAATGCGCTGAGCCGATGTAAGGGGTCTTAGAAATTATATTTTCAGAGACTCTCTATTGCAAAGAACCTGTTCAGTCAAGTAACGGTTCCATTGTAGGCAACGACCGATCAACAAAACGAGATATTCATCATCCAATTCGCATGTCCTGGTACAACTAGTGCGCCAGCGTTTCATTCGGAATTTCCGTAAACATGGCAACAAAGTTTTCTTTTTGACATCTAATGCACTTTCGCCAGCATTTTCTGCTTCATATTTTCGCTCGTCGTTTCCCGCCCATTAAAACAAGTTCGCTAAATAGTGGCTCGTTTGATTCTTTGTTTTGTCAGTGATCTACTCGTTGAGGGCTCTCATCATATCCTCTAACCATGCTGAGGTGTTTCTTCTTGTTCCGGAAGAGTCCTGCCTTTGCCTTATTCATCCGTCGCATTATTGCATGTTTTGGTTGTGTGGTATATCAATAAAGTACTGTGTACAATATAAGTAAATTATTTATAAAAAATATTTCTAGATTTGAAATTGGTTCTCTTCCCTAATAATCAATTAAGGTTTATTCCCATGAATTAAACATATTGGTACTGTTTGCTTCTTGTTTATCTCATTTTTCAGTCAAACATTACCTAGGCATAACAAGTTTACCGCTAAATTGCTCACCATGCGGAATAAAAATGAATCGAACGCATTCACGGATTTTCACTATAACAGACCGATTTCGAACATTTTTATAATGATTAATTGTTTGATGAGAAATCAGAAAACGTAAGGATGAATTGCAGAGGTCTTTGATGGTAAAGTGTCCGAAAAGATCAAAAGGAAGTCAGGGAGGTGGATCAACACTCAGAGTGGATGAGGTATTTCATGAAGTAATCGCTCAAGAATTACGTGCGATACAGAAGATAGACCATGAAGGCCAGTCTCTCTAATTATGAACCTGTGCAACACAGACTTTAAACTTCCGGTACCCTTGAGATCAATTCGAAAGCAATCAGAAGGTAACGGTCTCACTATCCTTTGCTTCTAAAATTGATGCTTCGTATGTTGGAACTGACTAGCCATTCGATAAATTGCTTACTTTCTCGCAAGTCTTAGTGTCGATCCTTTGGCTTGTGCGGGGTCAATGATACACAGCCTGGTTAGCATAACCGTCCACCAATTCTCTGGTAGTCAGTGGCTGTGATAATCGTCTTAAATGCAGGCATTCGTTGTCTATACAATTGTCAACCTATGTCGTGAATAACAAAGCAACTTTGTCCATGGGACATTAAGAAGTAAACCGGGTGTTGTGGGCAGCGTGATGATCAGGTGAATGAAGCTAACTACAACGATATGGACAAACAGTCGAAGCGTACCCTCGAGTTCCATTCGAACGTCAGTTTTGACGGAGCGCTGTAGGTAATTGAGATTACATGCAATTATGTGATACTGTAACTTAGGTTGAGCAAACTCAGTTTGAGCACACAAATTCTACTGTAATGAGGATGAACGATCGTACTATACTAGTCGTGAGTAATCAGGTGGGGATATCTACTTAAGTGGTAAAGTAACCAGGGAAAATACACGAAAGAACATTGGAGTTCACGTTACCATGTACTGATGTTTTCCAAACATGAGCTTGGCGTTAGCATCTATAATGTTCCGGGAATATTGTTTTGCGCAAATGAGTGTTTTTATGCTGAGTAGTGTTGAATCAAATATCCCCGTGTAGATTTTCCGAATAAACACTCTTCATACCACCTATTTCACTGACTCGCAATATTAGCGTTGGAATATGGACCTCTTCGTGGTCGTGACTGTGAGAAGTGCAGTCAGTCAAGTGAAGTTACTACCCAAGTGGTCCAATTCAAAAGTTACTGTACTGAAGCGATTGATTTTAATCAAACAGCATTCGCACTTATTTACTTGGTCCATAGCTTGATGAATTATCCAACAAGCCCTGTCGCAAATCGACGCTATACTCGAGTGTCCCACTTGCTAGCGCTCGCCAGCAATGCATGTCTTTCTTAAAACTAGTATTCGAACTCCCATCCTCATTGGTTTGAAGTCATCGTGTTGATCGCTGCGCCAATGACGTCATATTAAACAGACCAAATGGTCATTTCTAGACACTCAATCATATTTGCTTGCGGGTAAAGTTCAGGTCGTCCGATGATCTGCAAGGGAGTTTCACTATCATTCCTCGTATAGTCGAATGGTAATCTTGCAATTAGGACTCTTTGTTCAGGTTGTAGTCAAATGGTATGTTATCAGTTACGAGCAGGTTTTTTCCTACAAATGATGTTTACGACGGACGGTGACAACATACATTCAATCTTTGGATTCACTTTTACTAGACATCTGAGCTCCATGACATAATTTGGGGCCGACAGCCTAATTCGATTGAGAAACTTGACGTTCATTTTAGCCTCCGGCCATCTTTTGGATAAATTTTTCAGGTCTTTATCTGTACATCTATCGCAACTAACCAATCAAGTTTAAGTTAAACAGTTTAACAGTATTTTTATTATCCGAAATGGAATCGATTGTCTGAAACCGGCGTTGCTAGTTCAGTGTTCCGTATCGGACACTGAATACGGTGCGTGGTATCTTAACTCACCGCACCACATGCTTCTTTCAATTTTGTCGGTTTGCGCACTAAGCGCACGACCTTGAGCGCAGCTCGTCATGTAAAACATTGTGATTCGATTTATCTTTGAAATCTGAGTAGATTTTTCAATTTTCATCACATGCAAAGAGAAATTACAATCATCGTAAAACAACACGTTAAGAAAAAATGAATCGAAGAAAAAATTTGTTCATCGAATATCATGTAAATTTTTAAGCTGAACGCTTAAGAAACTTAGAATTTAGACTCATGTGCTCTCACAGAAAAATCTACCGCGTTTTGTCAGCATTTTTCTGTTATGTTCTGTTTAACTTCTTCTGACCAACATAAATCGCCTATATCTAGTTCGAATGACTGTGTTGGTTCATTATTATTTTGGAAAGTTCTATTGATAGAACGTCATAGAATTTGAAGTTAAGTGTTCCAGGAGAATGCAAATGAGTTTAACTCTTCTAGTGTTTTGCTGGTGTATCTGCAAATTTGTCTGTACGGTCTACATCTAGTATAAAGCGTACATTATGGTGTTTAACCGCAAACAGGCTTAAGGTTACCAGGCCATTTAGAGCTACAGTGTCTCTCCATCGGTCAGAAGGTATTCATGTCTGACGATTACATTCAGCGCCTTTATACAGTGACTTTCGCTAACTCACACGGCGATGTCAACTTAGTGGGTGACATTACCTATCAAGGCGGCAGTGCTTTCTCGATGTGCACTTTGGTTGTTTTTACAACGGCTTCCGAAAGATGGTTCTCTTTTTCTCGGTTTCATCGATTTTTCCAGCTTTCCTAATCATTCAGCATATACACCGGCTATTTTGCAATCCATTTTTCGGCGTCATAAGTAACTGTCAAAGATTGAAAACATCAACCAGAGCTACCAAATCCATCATTATTCTCAGCAATCACCAATCTACTTCCATCCACACAAAATAACTATACAAAAAAGAAAGTCAAATTCGTTTCGCGTTTTAAAATTATCGATTTTTTGCAGCAACCGATGACTGTGAATAGTTAGCTTGTCGTAAATGAAGTAGGCTGAAAGACTTCAAGTGATCGGTTTTTATATCGATCGTTTGCTGATTACAACGTGCACACAGAGGTTCTCAAAATAAACATATCAGTAATTCAATGTCAATGCTCATCGGTGGCGTTGGTGGATTCCAGCATGAACTAATCGAGAAATCCTGCTTGGTTAGTCAATCGGCTGGATCATTTGGTTGGTTGGGTAATTAGGTCCAAATGTGAAATTTCTTAGCTTCCGGCGTGGCTTCGTAGCTCAGCTGGTAGAGCATTTGCCGAGTTTGGGCATGTTGTTTCTGTCGTTGGTTCGAATCCGGCGGAATTCCGAATTTTTCGCAAATGGATCTCTTCTAAACACATGTAAGTTAAAATCTATTAATGGTTGTTTTCGGCTTTCATGTCGAAATGAACATATCAGTCGGTTCCTTTTGGAAAAAGTATTCACTTCGAAGGTCTCGTCTATACTGCATACTGTAGTGGATTTACCCTGCGGTTCACCTGTCACTGACACTTTCGTGTTCTTACAACTGGATCGTTACATTCGACGGCACGCGCACACACTCATAAATCAGCACTGCTCAGGTCGTCCAATGGCCTAGAATAGGACTGGTTGAAAGGTTTGTCTGAATGGAGAAACTGCAATCAGACATGAATGTTTTTCAGTTCAATCGAATAATCACATTTCACTACTGCTTCTCAGCAGTGAGTACAGAATCCAACAAGTTTTCTGAATTCTGTGAATTTAGCTCAGAAGTGCTACTTGCGAGTGTATCACTTGGACTGAAACAAACCCACAGTGTCCTCGGACAACATGAACACTACACTCAGGCGACTATGACTATACTTAGGTGTAATATTTTGACGGTACCCAATGAGAGGCCAGTGGCGCAGCGGACAACCCAGTTGCCCCAAGAGAATACTGATCAAAATTCCAATCCTAGACATGCGTTGCTAACAACAGGCGGCAAGAGGGAAAGTTTAGTTTAGTAATCCTTTCCAAAAAGGTTTGTCGGATAATCCATCTGAATGCGAAACCTGTTATCAACCATGATTGGTACTCTACCACACAAATCTCTAATTATCTATTAAAATTGTCGATGAGTTGTTGGGGAGTTATTTACCTCCAAGCTGAACATTACTCGCATATAAACGCGGCTTTCAGGACTAGAAAGTTGTTCTAGCTTGCCTCGCTTCAAATGAAGCATTAGATTCGCATCATACTCAATTTAGAACTCATCAGTAGTGAATATATTTTTACCATGGCATGGATTTGAACTCTCGTCCCACTTTCATGAGAGAACCATGTTGACCAATACTCCAACGATCTCACGTTAAACACCACAAAATTAGCATATCTGAACGCTCAACCACTGTCATTTGCGAGGGATTATCAAGTTGCCCTACCGTCTTGGGGGAAAACATCGATTGCCTGCTAACTCAAATCGATGATTACTCGATTAAAACTTCCGAAACAGGTAGGCCGAAATCTCTCGTTTTATTAAACCTGCAGAACAATATTCCAGATTAACAGTTAATGCATTGTGTGGGTTCAAGTTGAAAGTCACTCACTTATTGATTGGTCATTATTAGCTCGAAAGCAGACAGTTTCATGTGTGTAAACCCACGAAATCATTCCAGATAAGTTACGCAACAAACTAACCAATCACGTACGCAGTTGCTTAACGATTCGTCAGTTGGTTATCGATCGTTTGCCTTCAGTTATTCATCTCTTATATGTCTGTACTGTTGAAACAATCAATACACAGTTATTTAGTGACTTACCAGCTCGTGTTCTCCTTACCTTAGCGGGACGATTTAACGGCCATCAATTCGTGACGTAGATGGTTTACTGCAAATTCAAAAGTTGTTAGTTTAAGTGGTTTCTGAGACGCGGACGACCATTTCTTATACAGTCAATCAGTGTAGAGATGTTTGCTGTATACAATATAGAATGAGTTATGTTAAATCTCTTTAGATGCGAACTCCCGGGGAATAGGAAAAGATTTTTGCATGAGCCATAATTTGGAACTCATGGTGTCTTGTTGGCTTATTCAGACAGCTTTCGGATAAGTGTTGGTGCTTGATTGAACGGATCGATGGATCAATGGTATCCGGGACGATGAACAATTATTTGGGTTCCACAATGAAATAGCTAGCAAACATAGGTCACGTCTGGTTCCAGTGATTTTGGAAGTGCGATGTTTAACGGACTTAAGTACAGTTTTGTCTTGCAAGCACAGCACTTGAGCAAAAGAGAGATCGTTACACGGTTCGATTCTGGTGAGCCCATCAAGAGAAGACGATCTACAATCTTATCGGAACAACGTCGGTAAAGTATCCCTTTTATGACCTTGCACAACCTCAAAAATCGTATGAACACTTGTGTTGGCTACTCGTATGGTCTATCCTAAACAGAGTGTGGGAACAATGCTGGCTAAATTGACGTGTGAGGGATAAACAAGTTTACTTTATCAGGAACACGTAAATGAACGTATACATGTGTGGATATATTTATCCTACTGCCATAACAATAATGCTGCCTGTTCGGCAACCTTGAGTTTGCAAAATTGCGAATATTGCAAGTTCTACAATTACCTTGGCTTCAACCAGGCTTAGGCTAAATATGTGGGTGTGGATAAGTCAGTTTCCGCACTATTGCGTGTGTACTTTTCCCGAAGACTCTAAGCAAGCAATCTTTTGCGTCCTTTTTGTTCACATAACAGGGTCCAAATCTTCCTACTTCTCAAAAACATACGAGGGTTGAATTTCTGACCAAAAACTCTAAATTACAAAATCTGGCGATTAACAGTTTGGACGCCGTGATTGCAGTCAGTACTTTTTTGTTATTGTACGACGTATTACCACGCAGACAACATGCAAGTGTACTAGCAAAATCATGGTAGTCAGCACTTTTACCACATGAAAGTGTACCGTAGTGCGAATTCCAGCATATGCACCACTAATGCGCGTCAAAAACAGAGCACCTCATGTCTACTTCGTATTTTTGAAAAAAACATACTAAATTACTTATTAAAATGCAAAATATGCGTTCAGTTGCTCAACTTGGAATTATTGAACTCCCCGATGATTCATCAGAAATCATGAAGTATTAGGTCTTCATTCATCTGAGTTTGGGATGGAGTTAAAATTGTGTGCAGAATGAAGACATTAATTAGGTTTAAACATAATACAGTTTTCTAATTTGCAATATCCTGGTTCACAATGTGGTAAGTTTGAAAAGCTAGATTCTACCGTTTCACAAATACTTAAGTGGGACAGATTTCAAATTTTAAACTCGAAGCCTAAATCCACGGCTGATACTGCCATTTACCATTCGTGTTACGTATGGTTTACCGGCTTCAAACAGTGTGAAACTCGCCGCCCAAAACTCAGTTGTAACCAGAGCCAATTAAAAAGGAAATTATTATAGCGTGTTTATATTGTTATCTCAAGTTGGACGCAACTCGTCATGTTTGCCTTGAAGGCACTTGGTCCGGAGTTCAGCTCACAGTCAGTGAAATTCGAATGAGCTGTGGTCATAGAGCAAAAGACGAGTTTGGCAATTAATTATTGGTTTTGGCTAGCTTGATCAGTGATCACATATGAGCAGTAATTAGCTCATTAAATCGAAACAGATCAGTGTGCATAGGTTATGTGATTAATTCACTGCAAGGTTATTTTTCTTCCAGTGCCATGACGCTGATGGTTTCCCTGTCCAGGTCAAGTCAAATATTTTCCTAACGCTTCTCTAGTGTCAACGAAATTTTGGAAATAACGCTCATCTGAACTTATTTAAAGGAATCTATCAATTTCTGATGATGGTGTGTAAACAAATATTTTTCTGCTTTGGCTATTTAAGATGACGTTAGATAAGCTACTTGATTTGTCTTCGACCGACTTTTGCGCCATTGCGCTGAGTGGTCACTGAGGCGGATCTTCAAATTATCTTTCCCAAATGGTCACCTTGGATAGATTTGTGGAAGTGCTGTCTGCTTTGCTGCTTTGAAAAAAAATTTGCAAGTTTTTCTATTTTCGAAGGCAGAATAAAAAAGTAACAGAGTGGTTTGGTTTTGTGATTTGCTGCTGAAAACTAAATTGTGTAGTTTGGTGGACATTTTCTGTGACCTAACCAAAATGATCAACTTCAGAACTCATTAAACGAAGTCGCAGATAGGTTTGGGTACGACGCGATATTGTTAGTTTTTTGGTTTTGGACATTTTTGCAAAACTATGAAATATTGCACTCCAAACACGCATTATAACTCAAATCACTTCCTATCACCCAATCGACCTCCACTTGGAAACTGGGCATCGTCCCTGGGGAGGATCTCCAGCTGTACACTTCCTAACTGCGCGTCAGATATCGGGATAACAAAAAATTATATGTAATCAAAGTCTTCCAGTAAATCTAGAGTTCACTTCCGTTGTTGCGACACAATGAAAATGATCAGACGTGCCACGCAAATAAGCAGCTAAGTATAACTGGTTTCAGTGTATTGTCAAGAAATCCTAGAAATCAACGCCAAGGTTAACAGATCATGCGAGCACATTTGGACAAAACATTGATAGTGCATTGATTGTAACAGCTGTCTTATGATTAACCAATAATGAATGGGGCAGCGACATTCCACACTTGAACTGTGTGAGCATTGTTCACGCTTCATTCACAAATAGATCTTGATGGAGAAACTGCTGGAAGAACCTAGACAAAAAATTACACCCAGCTCGCAAACGCAATCAATGTTGTGTCAAAATAAGACTAACTTTTAACAGTAACCACAAGGGGAATAAATAGACAGTGGTTCCATAACACTTCTTAGGGCAGATAGTGTTGCCAATTTCCCCAATTTCTTGATTGCAGCGAAGACACTTCTCGTACTAGACATTTGATGTTTCCAACTAAAGCAAATGTTTTGTAGAAACAAGCCATGCTAATGCGCTGAACTCAGGATTCATTCGGAAATCATTAAGAATTTTATAAAATTATTAAAACGGTTCAGAATTTACGAAGGCGTCTAATACTTTTTTACCAGCATACCCAGAATTCTTTTCTGAAAATCTATGAAGACCTTGATGGCACGTAGCCATTCACAGCACTCTGCAGTTTGCTGATTCTCTGCCTTTAACATGCCAACCTCCCCACGTACGAGCTAAGAACTGTGTTCCAACACTGTGCTTCCATTATAGTCAACAATTCCTCTTGTTAATTCCCACACTTTTGTCTCCTTTGTTTGCCAATCCCCTTCATCCGTAATTTCTGCTGCAGATATTCCTGCTCACTTGTTAAAACTTGGTCACCAATTTACGCGTGATTCAAGTGTAAACTGTTACTGATGAATAGTAGGGGATCGTGGTTTTCATATATACTGAACATCGCACACAATTGATCGCAGTTGTCGTATTCCTATAGGCTTTCCAGTCGACCCCTTTCGAAAGGAAGCACTATACTCGAGTTTCGCTCTCATTAGAGCTCGTCAGCAATGCACATCCTTGCCACTGCCGGGATTGGACCCCGGTCACGCTTTCATGTGGCAATCATGTTGACTACTACGCCATTGACCTCAAATTCGGCACGACCAACTTATCATATATGAACGCTCAAGTTTAGTGCTTCTGCTGTTCGAAAGGGGTCGACTGGAAAGTATATGAGAATGCGACAGCTGCGATCAATTGTGGATGATTTTTAACCTACATGTAAAGTGTTACTTAGAAATTCCCTACACTGATTCCTTCTTTCCAGTGATCCACTGAATGCTGAATGTCGACAGTGGCGTTTACCATACTCACAAACGAACGTAGCTGAACATTCACAAGTGATAATTTGGCTGTCCTTAATGTGATATCAATGGTGGAGTGGGTAACATGGTTGGCTCAGGAAGTGCGACCGGAGTTCAGATCTCAGTCTTAGCTAAGAAGTGTACTGGTGAACAGCACTAAAAAGAGCGCAGCACAAGTCTGGGTTTTCCTTTAGAAAGGGACTGGCTGTAACTGCAGCGGAAAGAAAAAAGCTGCGATCACCTCTATTAAATCGTCAACTTATATCAACAAGCAACCACATATGTCATTTCGTCCCTGTAGATAAGTCACTTCAAGTTTGTCGCAATTCAAAACCACAAAATTGTGTACGAGAATATTTAGACTTGAATTAATGAGTGATAATTTAAAAAAGATGAATTCATACTGTGTAATTTGTTGGCGGATGTGTTCAGCGACCTATTCAATAAAACTATAATAATTGATCAGTGAATGTTTTTACCTGCTGAACAATAAAAACAAATCCTTTCGAATTTTTCGGTAATATTTTTGTGTTTTCGATCACTGTCTGAATGCAGTTGTTATAGTTTGTGAAGTGCATGCCAGTTTTCACACACGTGATGGAATATTAGCACATACCACTTGTGGTACATACACAATTCTCTTACTGCTTCGAAGTCTCGTGTTTCCTGGCAATACTGCATGAAACCAGCAGGACTTAAAAAACCGTTGATCGCCAACTGTGTTCACTGTTTTGACGTCAGTTTGAATACCAAATTGATCACTTTACTGTGTACCTTCAAGTTGAAAAAATATCTACGTATTTTTGCAATGTTCTCGATTCACTTAATGAGTACACAAAGACTGGTATTCTCAATTATCAAATGTGGAATAATCGAGAATACAGAAATAGGTATCATTCTTAAAACAAGCGCTCTCGAATTTGGTAATATCTCACTATGGTGACTGTCAGTTTATGGAACAGTGTCTTACTAGGTACTTACTGCGGACAAAGATATTGAAATTTATGCATCGAACGGTCGATTATGGCAAGTGTTTTGTCTTGGTTTAGATAGGTCCGAGAACATAGACATAACAATGTAAGGTTAACGAAAAGTTCTTTGTGGACACACAACGGTGGCTTCTGTTGATTAATAGCAACCGCTTCATCAAATCATGTTAACCGTTTATTTTGGTGTAGGATAACGACCAATAATGCCGACGAACTACCAATGGCATGATTTACCTCGAGCACCTGACTTTCATTCGACTGCGCCTCACTTAAACAAATATTCCGTCAACCAGGGCTTCAGTTGCCTTTTCATTGAGATAAAACGTACCTCATTACTTCGTATTCTTTTTTTTTACTTAATCAAATTCAGCCGGAAATGGTACAAGCTGGAAATAGACTGTTAACTAACTTTGTCTGTCATCTCTATGATACTAACTCGTTGTGCGCAGGCTCTTTTTGACTTTTTTTGTAGTATTGATCGCTTTTGCTACTATGTTGTTGGATTTAACAAAAATCATGAATAACGATTATACTTTCCATTGGGTAGAAATTATTCCTACATGGACACTACTGAAAGTAATGTCATATCTTGGATAGAAAAGGTTTCATATTCACAACAAACTAAACAAATACGTCAGCTTAATTTATGACAAAACTCCACTGATCACTTGTCCTAAATTTAAAGTATGGCAATGTAGACTATTAAGACTTTGAGTGAAAGGCTGAGTTGTAGTCAGGAAAACCTACTATTTACAATGAAACCGGAAAAAGATAATGATCTATCATTCCTAAACTTGGCAAGCTAACACAGATCTGACGGCACCAGTTGGCGTTCAGTGCATCTTGCGCACGCGTTGTGAAACAGCCAACAGAGAGTGGAAATGCACTAATACGCCTGAGTGTTAAAGCCGTGTTTCGGCAAAACAAGCGATGTCGATAGCGAGAATTGCCCGTATATACACGAGCTGTCTGTGAACTTTTCCGCATTAGTGTTCAGACATCTGAGTTGACCCGCTTAAGTCGTGGCCAGGGTGCAAGTACGGGTTTGTGTTGACCACGTTTGAGTTTGACACAGATCTTTTTGCAAACACCTTGTTCGCGAGCAGTAAAACAGAAATGTGTACGTGAACAAAACTAGGGGGCCAACAGATAAACAATGAGGCGGAGAGGAATGAGACAAGATTGTTCTAGTACAGTGGAGTACGAAATGAAGATAAAGCAGATCGCCGACAATTAGGCCTTAGAAACACTGCAAAAGTTCAGGATACATTTTATAGTTACGAATAGGTTTATAGTGATTATGAGGGCCGAGAGGGAAGGCACACTGTCTGCGAGCCCCTATGCATTCGTTTGGGGTATTTGAGACCCTCTTTTGGCAGGACAACACCTGAGATGTCGTAGTATCATTAAACAGCTTGCATGGAATCTTTTAAGAGTCGTGTCTGCCAACCGGGAATCCGCCAACCTCTCGCAGTACAACAGTGTATGGTAATCTACTGCTTACTTGATTGGACAACCTCGTTTGTTTGACTAATAACCCTCAAGCGAAATACATCTCCTCGATCCGGAGACTAAAATGCAACAAACCTAGTTATCCAGGTGCTAGGTTATGTAAATGACATCTCATCGTTCTGTTCTAACAGAGTTTAAATATGTAATACCTAGTCGTCCCTGCCTCCGTGAAATTCCAGACTATTGGATTCAAATTTCCTGAATTACTCCCCATTACAACTTGAAGTCAATTACTCCTTACAATCATCACTTGGCTTACCAACATCATCATCACCATCATCACAACAGCCTTGTGCCTGGTCATAGTGTATTGTTGGTCAGGTGGCCGCTTACAACTGCAGTGACATGGAATATCTTAGAAAGAGAAAACGCCACTAAAAAGGGTAGAAAGAATACAGATGGTATGGCCGACGGCACACAGTTGATTGCGGCACACTGTTATCTCGGATAGCGTTTCTAACCAGCGATTTGAATTATCGCCAGGACCTCAGGCAGGCAGGCGCACCCACTCACCCAATGGAACAATCATGGTTTTCAGATCACGAGACCACGCCGATGTCTGACCACCATGCGGTTTTACCCAACTATTGGTGGTCTCAGCACCCAGTACGGCAAAATATCAATCGGCATTCTTGGCAAGGAAATCAACCACTGCAGATTGTTCATTAGGATTAGCTGACCAACTGGTCGCGCAACTCGAACGTTCCGAAATATCCACGTTCACGCGATCATTCCATTTGATGGGAGCTAATTGGTGAAGACATTGACGATTAAACATAGTCAGTGTGTTAACAGCTTCCTTGCGATCAGGCCAAAGCTTACCACTATGTATTGGACACTCTGGTTGCAACAAAGTACCTCAGGTCTAGTCCGAAACTGTATGGAAAGCACGGCACAGATCCTGATTATGTGCAGTCGTTATTTTAGCTATTGTTGTATCGATTTTCTTGTCAATCAGCACCCACTGTTTCTGCCTATCTCCTTATTCCTAACTTTTTACATAGATTTCAGTTGTATCTGGATGGCTCACTGATTGCATTTAGACTTGATAACTTTTCATTATGTCACACTCACCTGCATAGTTTGAGTCCCACTTACTGTGTTAGTACCACTACTCTCAAAGTACGGCAATTATCAACTCAAAAACGTCAGCATACAAAGGGAGGTAGATACGCTCAAGAAAAACTTCCAGTCATACAGTCAAACGAAACAGAGGGCTAGTACTACTAGCCGAAATTTCTCGGACGAATTGAATATCAAATGTTTCGCAAGTAGTGTGGCCTAAATGATTTGTCGGAAGTGGGAAGGTAGATTATAGGATTGTTGCTAAATTTGCATTGAATTTCTTAAGTACAGATGGATTCAAAATGCAGAAATGGTAACTTCATGTATGATAAGTAAAAACACTTTCGTTACTTGTGATTCGTTGCAGATTAAGTCGGCAGGGTTAGCAAAGAGGTTTGGATCATACAATTATGTACCGGTGGTCCCTGGGTGCATGTCATTTGAACCTAATAAAGTTCATTTTTAAGCATTATCCTATGCTTGTTAGTTCATATTCTAACACTCGTTTAAGACGAATCAAGACCAACCGAAATGTACAGTACCTTTCTATAGAAGCTTCAAGCTAAGGGTCGAGGCCCACGATCGAATGAGAGATAGGGTGGTTGTCTACGGACCATAAGCAGTTTAGAACCCAGATCCCAGTTCATTGGACTGCTGGCTTGTTGGAACTGTTGTATTGAGCATTTACGCCCATTGTTATACTATCATGTGGCTAACGCGAACTGGCTGGGTAAGCTTCACTTACTCGAGTTCTCTTCACTCTTCGTTGGCCCACGAGACCGACCGGGGCAGTTCAAGCGATGTAGTATTTTTTAATAGTCTCTCATCATGAGAATATCAACTTTACCAGTTGTGCAATGTAAACGAAACAACTTAACCTACTGAGTTCTTTTTGGCCGTTTAAACAAGCTGGTCAGAAGTCATAAATTACTGTGAATGTTCACTTCACACAGCAACACCAGTCATAAACTTGCGGCTGGTATTAAAAAATGCTCGAATTTGACACGCAATGGAAAACGACTCCATGTGGCCTGGATTGTGAGTGGTGTTTACAGCCAAACATACAATGGGAGAAGACTAGTAACTGCGTGTTTTTCAGTTCATATAACAGCAAAATAATAAAGCTTCACAAAGCCACCGGTGAACACTGAAATTTTATTACCGGATATTACAGTAGTATGGGTAGGTAGTAAGGGCATACTGAACTTCCGGCACGGCTTCGTGACTCAGCTCGTAGAGCACTCGCCACCTTTGGGACTGCTATTTCTGCTACTGATTCGATTCCGGCCTAAGTCCGGACTTCTTACAATTATTTTCTCATTTAAACTACTGAGTGTCGTTTGTGACGAGCAGCGCTGGCGTTTGATGCTTCTTTTTATATAAAACTGTCTCTATAGTCTACTTGCGCAAACGATTTTCCGACTTCATGAAGATTAATGGATACAATGAGTAGTAGAGAACACCAGAGTTTGTTTTTAACCAAACATATGGGAAAGTGTTGCTAACTTTAGTTGAAGATCTCAAAAATCAAGATCCTGTTCAATGAACGACCGTGTTTTTATGTTACACAAAATGGTTCCAAAGTGGTTGCGTCCGCCTGGCTATTCGCTCCTGATATGAAACAGAGAAAAGACCAACAATGACAGCCAAACCATAGTCCTTAGTAAAAAGCACACTAACTAAACGGCCATTGTGATCAGGTGATCGAAGTGACTCGCGCGAATAAGAGACACGCTTACGCTGCCGATTACTCTGCTTTTCCTACGTGATTTATTTAGAGTAATTAGGAGATGGTGAGGTGCATACCATCACCTTGTATAATGTACACTAGTGTATCGATGTTGTTCCTTCTAACGGGGTGTGGTAGACTTGCCTTGTGTTTTGATCTCGAAACTGGTCTCCTGTGTTCATTGCAAGTGAACATCTTTCGCCCTGAGATTGTCAGGAAATTCACTCTAATCCAAAACCCAGTTTGTTCGGTAAATTGTTTTGTTATGATGCCTTGTCCGATCTGCGCAATATCGACTGCGATAGTTAATCAAGATCCAGAATGAATAGAAGCAAAGAGTGATCTAGACGCAGGTACTTCTGATTTGCTATTTGATGTTACATTGAGGCTGGATTTCTCTTAAAAGTGGCATAACAATGTTCTGGTTTAAAGTGCATAAACGAGGTTTTTTCAATTAGAGACACCAGTTTCGTTCCAGAAGCGTTCCGGTCGAGTAGTAACGATAAGCAGTCACGAATAGTGCATTGGAGCAATGATGGAATGATAATTGCTACACATGAAACGTATGAGACCGGTTTAGTAGGATGCAGTGTTATGCATAAGTGATACTTGTTCAACGGTCTTGATGGATAAGCTAATCAAATTAATGTCAATGATCGCAACTAGGGGTTTTCAGGATTTTCAAACCATTTTTTGTATTGGCCTTAGTCCTAAACACACTGAAGCCACAATTTATAATAAACAACCGACTACTCATTAACTCATTGAAGGTGATGATATGCATATGAACTAGTAGGTAGTATTTAACTCTTGAATACGTATTATCACTGTCGAATATAATTTTCACATTTTCCCCACCACTTGTTATTTGAATCAACTGTTTATTGGTTGTTTGATAGATCTGTTAGACTAAAGACATGCACAGAAAGTATTCAAGTTCTGTTTTAAAATTTTCAATTCTTAGATACCGAACTGATAAAAGTAAAAAACATAGTCTCTTCTAGATGGTTGGCTCCCTTGGAGGTCACCTCAGATTAAACACCAACGGTGCACACAGCATCAATGTGAAGTTTGTATTATTATGTTGAACAGAGGTCAGTATAATCGCGCGTAAAGAGCTTCCCTCGTTGAATGTCGCGAAACTGATATTGCATGTTGTAAACCGTTCTGGAAGGACTTATACAATTGTTGGTGGCAAACAAACACAGTTTCCCTATATACATCATTGCACGCACACTAGGGAACACTTTATACAAATGTGATATATGTCGTGGAATATGCACTAGCTTTCACCCACTAGCTGTCTGTCAGCTGCATCACATCTGTCTTCGGATATTTGTATCATCTCCCGTCCTTCAAGTATTCGAAACTAATGTTTTACTGACGTCAAATTAAGGAATCAGCTACTTTTGCGTTAGGCTTGCCGTGCTGTATTCGAAACTCAACTCACGCTGGATGAATAGTAGAACGGTCTTGTTCGGTGTTTGCCTAGGCTAGTTTTGCTCCAAATGTCAACCCCAATACACCCTTCGTTTGTAGTGTTAAGTTCATTTCCAAGGAAAGTTATTTACTGAATGACACACAATGAATGCGGTCGAAATTTGTTCACAGTTGGGTTGGTATATGTGCTAGGAAGGATTACCTGTGATCTGATGGACAAGAATTGTGGACAAAATGATAGAGCTGGTCAAATAGGACTAAATGAGGTCAATTCATTGCATTCCTGTAAACTACAGGCAAGTTAGTGTGAGGAAGACGTCCAATGTTCGGAATCTGTCGCTGATTCACGGATTGGAAGAGTTAACATTTGTTCGTGTAGAAACGGTCGGAGGATTGCACCAAGGGCATTGGCAACCTGAGTTATGTGTGGAGTGGTCATGTCAGCTCCCTCATTTCCACAGGTCTCAATATTTAGAGAAACAAAATTACTCTGATGAACATCGTGGTCTCTCCAGAAAAGAAGATTAAGCCAAATTAAAGTATTTTTTGATCGAATCTGGGTGTGTTACCCCTAGGGTCCTAAATTTCAATATAGACTTCATAGGATCCGGTGAAAGTTACCTGTCCAAAGAATTTGTCTTACTGGAACGGCCTTTCTAAGGATGAGATCTATGTATAGATCACCACAATTAATTAGACGTGCGAAGACAGTGCAACCTGTTCGCCCTCTGGTTTCTTAGCGAACTGTTAAAGATCTACTATTCAATTCATAACGGTCATAACAAGTTAAAAACTTTCATAGCAGACGATATCACAAATGATGGACAAACCTAGACAATTATGCAACAAGCTGTACGAAACGTATTTGTTTCAGTTTTAAAGTGCATGTTACAGTGTACACAAGACAAAGAGGATGAGGAGGACAGAATGCAAATCATTTTCCAAATTTTCCCCATCACTACCGAAGAACGAAAACAACTCGCGTGAGCAAAACTCTAACAGTCAGCTCGCGTTAGCATCAGAACAGTAGAACACAGATCACATTCACCCCACATCCCACAATACTTTCTGTCTACTGAACACAGATCGCTGGTATCAATCACTTGGACCTGCTTTTCGCAACAGAATAATCTCCCATCATTCTGTCATGAGCTTGATAATAGGAGTGTTAAATTGCTGCTGGTCGTTTAGGCTAATTCGTTCAGTGTAACATAATCGACAATTCAGACTGTCCGAAAAACGTCAGAAGAAGCGACTAAAGTGATGACAATTTGATCTGTGCTACATTATACTACCGACAAAAATTGCGATCAATATGCTCCTCACTTTGGATACAAATCAACCAGGTGTTCAAATTATCCGGAAGAAAAACGTTCAAAATCGACTAGAAACGGCCTCCCAAAAGGTGCACCACTCACCGGGAAATTAATCCAATAAAACAACCAGGTAAAGTTAGAAGTATTAAAGGCTTAATAAGTACTAGGCAGGATGGCTTTCATACGCACACATCCGTAGTGCTTAGTGCATCACAGTTATTCATTGCCAGCTGGAAAATCCAAATAGAAGCCAATTTTGGGCCGACTTTCTACAGACAAAATTAAGGAATTTTTAAGGTTCACCAATCGACATTGCGCCAAAAGTACACCATTAACCGTAACAAACAACCTGAGACAAATCCAACATAAAAGGTATTTCAACTGACGCTTCACCCTATGCGTTCTACTACCGCTGGACAGCGGACAAGCAATCACTCAACCACCAGTAATTTGCCGTGATATTTTAGTCGAACTACTTGGCTATAGTGAGTAGCATACATTTTTACTGGCAAATTAAAAGCCACGGACACATCCCAACGGCTGCACCTCCGCAGACCGAGCATTTTCTCTGCTGACGTCCAGCACAGAAGGAGATAAGTGGACTCATTTGTTCAGAGTTCCACTTTCATTTTGTCTGTTAAGTGGAGATCAGTCTTCAGCAGTTGATGATGATTAAAACATAACTCAAACGTGTGCATGTGCGGATTATACGATGAGTGTGTGCTGTTGGCTTCTAAACTAGACGTAGAGAGAAGGCTTTTCTTGTTTTAATGAAAAACAGTGAGTTTTGAGCAGGTATACCAATAGAATATGGTGTAAACTACTGCGTACTTGATAGGCTCGTTTCTGTTAAGTGGTGTGCAGGGATTCGCACTTGTAACGTATGAAAAACTCTACTAAATTGTACAGCATTTCCTGCTATTGGCTTCCTATTTGATAGTTCGAACTATCCGTTTGGTACAGTTGATCTCAGACCAACCTATGGACCGTTTGTTGGACTTCACGTGATCTTTCAAACAACTTATCAAGAACATGATTAATGTATTCGCATTCAACTGTTAGAACGGCTACTGATGAGGAAAACAATGAAAAAGAAGTACACTAAGATTTTGTGATGGGCAGACCAACAGCATAGTAGTAGACCAGCTGTAGATTCGATCAGAAATAAACTTTGACTGATAATCTGAATGGATGGGGCAGGTCTAGGTCACTATAAGCGGGCACTGATCTCTCTCAGGATTAACGTGCTCATCGGTCAAGTAAGTCACATAAAACCACTAGAAACCGAAGAGATACAAGTGTTATTCTGGTTAACATAATAGAATGACTGATGTGATAACAACCATGACGAGATTATAGATTTAATAAACCCTAATACTTTGGTCTTATGACCAACTTTGTATAACGAACCTCTGATAATTATCCAACGAAATACATTAATGCAGAATTTTGCTACTGTGTGGAGTTTACTACAACCTTTTACGGCCACGGAACATTTGCATTGCAATTTATCACGTTAAAAACGTGAAGCTTTCTGAAATAAAGTTCTACTGTTATCAATAGAAGTGAATACATTATCCTTCGGAATTTCTCTGCGCTTGACTGTGGAGCTCGGGTTCACCAAACATGCACCATGTTTCGAATAGCATGAAATATGGATTATTTCCAGGTAATTGCATAAAATTCGATTAAAGCTTTCTCATGTTGCCCCATTCTTCGGACTGTTTGCACATTTCCCTAAAAGGTTTTGGATGCCATTCAAAAGGACTACGGACCCTTTTTCGAAAGGAAGGCCTGAGGTACGCCAAATAAGACGAACTAAGTTGGCAGTTTCCTACAAAGCACATAGGAATGTGTGAAGACCAGGTATTCCAACTTAAAGAGATCACTGGAATGGTGTTTTGTAATAAAATTGTTGTTTTACATGAACACATCTACAGATATTATTCGTGCTTTTTATTTTTTACTATCTAACAGTATTCTACTTTTTACTGCAACATCTTTGTATCACTCTTCACATGTTGTTCAAAATGAGTAGAGTGACATTGCAACACAGCTCAAAATCTGTACACACTAGTCTGTTTTGCTGTCTGTTTACACAATCGATTGATAATACTACACGGAACTGTCCCGCAATTATTTTTCAACTCCATCGTATTACGAACACAGTCACTGTTTAGGCTCAAGCGTAACTGCACAACATCTATATATCCAGAAAATTGATAATCTGGATTATTGTGCCGATCATATCGACTACCAATGAACACCTTCTTCTTTCAGTCTAATCCTCGGATTTCTGTAAGTTGTCTGAACTTCGTCACTTTTGTGTTGCATCCATTCGTTTCGTCATAATTGATAAGTTGGTGAGATAAACCTGCATGTGTTTAGGAAATCCAGTTACTCATGCTTGAACATTACAAGTACAACTCAACTAGTCCAACTCATAGAAACCACTGAAGTGAAATATTGTGGTAAAATGTTGTTGTACCTGGATATGTCTACAGTTATTACTAGCCAGAGTCTTTGAGGTCACTGGCTCAACATCATCGTCTCTTTAGTTTCTGTTGGGTTTAAATCTTTTATGTACAATCGTTTATATAACGTGTAATCTAAAACCAAAGGTTGGGTTCTTCAGTTTTCAGAACACACCTAGTCAATCTTGTATAAACTAGATACTAACGCTGCAACAAATCCCGCTTCAATGATTTCACATTGTTGTTGAGTAATAGAAGATTTTTGTTCAATATAAGATGAACATTGCTCGATTTTTTACGCAGTTTTTCCCTCCCCAAAAAGTAATGTACAACCCTGGATGCACTGTTTGTTGTCACTGAGGAACAGAGATTATACTTCTATCTCCTGTTATACTGCCACTCGTTTTCGATTGGTCAAATCGACCGTTATGAGGTGTTTCTGCTTTTTTAAGACCTAGAATTAAGATGTTGCACGTGATATTACAGTCAGTAGCCACAGCAATGTTAAGCCGAAACTCTTTCACGACAGGAAGGTTTCCAGTCATTTCTGGGATGCATATCAGTAATGCAATTCCTCGTCCAAAACTGAAAGAGCAACCGGGTTTCAAACTTTTTTAATTATACTCGCCAATATTTATGGTTTTCCCACTGCAATAGATAAAGTCTCCCAAACAGGCAGTCTGCGTGAACCGCTGTTATCCACCTGCAGGTATACATAATTAATCGTTTCAGAATTGCTGTTACATGTTAGCCCCAGTTAACTCCAAGCCAGGACACCAAAAGATAAGACGTGGTAGCCCATTTTAGCAGCCAACAAAACCGTTTTGAAATGTCCTGCAGTTACTGTGTCATATACGGTTTAGGTAGCATGGTAACATATATGTGTGTAGGTGTGCTGAATGTCAGTATGGTCACAAAACGCAGTAAAAACGCTTAAAGCATGTCTGGTGGCTTCCCCGTCAACAAAATCTTCAGTATTCTGAGGCGGTTAAAATATCGTTTTAGTTGAGCAATCGTGGATTGTATGCGAGGTTGGATTAGCAGAAGTGATTCAGACAATTTATTGAGTGCGTTTACAATTAGTAGGTAAGTTAGTCTGTCTACGGGTCCGATACCATGACGGTTGGATCATTGGCCAGGACAGCAGCACGTACATGGTTGGCGATTAGGTAAGTACTCGACGTCCGCGACAGTTTCGATCTTGCTACCTCAGTTCTGGGACGATGTCTTTAAATTCTTGTCAGTGGTTTCATCGAATTAAACAAAAGCTGTCTGGAGTAGAAGTGTATCACTATACTTAAGGGAAAATTACTGTGGAGGCACCATCGCAACTGCAAACATGACCAGAGAGTTCAAATGGATTCTTCACCGTAGAATTGTTGACATCGTTAGCAATTTGGTTTGTCAAGGGATGCCTTCATGTGTGCGAATGGCCTTATATTCTGCAGCGGCTTGTTGCGGCCAGCAGCTACTTGAAGCATTTTGACTGATTCCTGACGCGACGGTGATGGGCACAAGGACTGTCTTCCGCGTTTCCGTTCTGTAAAGTTATCAGATGCTGCAGACCACTTGTCTGATTTAAACCATCAGTTTAATGGTTTATGAGCCCTCAGTCCTAAACACCTGGCATTTTTGCCTTAATCCTGTCTAGTTCAGTTTATTGTGATGATAGGCCCCCAGTCCGTGAATCTTACATCCAGAGTTCGCCGGCCCTACGCTTCCACGGTTCGAAAGTCGCAAGGAGAAGACAGTGAGTCTGCAAACAGATTCAATGTAAACGAGTTACGATGCTAGGAAGGCAAACGTAAGAGGACTTCTACTGTGACTACAAGTCAACCGCCAAAAGTGACGAATATCCATGGGGACTCCCGCTTAATTCAAGCAAATGTCGGACTGGTTGGATGACATTCTCAGCAGTAACCACTGAAACATTGTTAGCTTAAAGAATCCAGCCTACCACATTTAAAATGACGCTTATTTATTATACGGCCACGATTGAAAACGCATTAAATACATTAGTGTACTAACTCTGTTGTTAGTGCTTTATAGTGAATTTACAATCAAAATTTAACGTGAACGGGTACGATGGTACTAATAGGTCAAATCATACGTCTCAGAGAGTTGAGTATTTTGGGGATGTCGACAGTGATTTTATCAAAATTTTTCTGAGTGCCGACATTTTTTTTATCCTACTCTCACGGCGCCCTTTTACGGGCCAACTTGCGGGCATGACTTACTAGTACAGTGAAGTTGAGCGATCGTAACATACTACTCGTACCACGGCCATTCAGTAGTAGGACCGGAGCATATATTTTGACATCGTGCAAACCGCAGGAAAAATGCAGAAAGGAAAATCAGAGCGCAACATCGCTCATAGTGGTCCCTGCTACTTAATGGAACTAAGCATTGACGTCTGCGGCAGCCGAGACGGTCTGAGGCCGAATACCGCGTGCAAATGAGTGGTTTTGTTTCTGGTCTTGTTTAAACGCTTAACCCACGTGTTGGTTTGTCGAATAAACAACCCTTGTGCCATCCGCGTTCTTGAATCGCCACAGTTGATGCCGTGACCAGGATTGGAGGATGAAGATCCCATGGCCGCAGCCGTTCGAGGATGGGGACGTCCGGAGCTTCCTGGAGGACTTCGAGGACGTGGCGGAGACGGTCGAAATGAAGACCGACCGGGCGAAGCTGACGGCCCTGCGGATGCTGCTCAAGGGCAGGGCGAAGGCGGTTCTGGAGTCGGCGCGGAGGGACCCTGCGAAGCTGGAGTGGGCCTCCGCGAAGGAGGCGCTGATCGCCGGGTTCGGCAGCCCAGCCGATTGTCAGGAGGCAATGCGGCAGTTCAAGGACGCCCGGCTTGGACCAGGAAGTGACGCTCTCGTGTATGCCGTGTCACTGCGGGCAATGTTGTCAAGATCCTTGCCACATTT
>JTDE01003394.1:0-14462 GCA_014338405.1 Paragonimus skrjabini miyazakii | reverse complement strand
GACGGGGTTGAGAGAGACAATTATGAAGGAATGTCATCAGTTGGCTCATAGTGGACGCCATCGAACTTATGAAATGCTGAGGCAAAGGGCATTCTGGCCTGGAATGAAGAAGGACGCTAACAATTATGTACTGGCGTGCCAGCAATGTCAGATGCTGAAGAGCTCCAACTATCCCATTCAATGTCCTACACAACCAATCCTGGTCAGTGAGATTGGGGAATTGTGGTCGCTGAACTTGATGGGTCCTTTCCCAGTAACCACTTCCGGCAATCAATACATCGTAGTCGTGACGGAACATTTCACAAAATGGATCGAAGCAGCCGCCATACCCAATCAGCGTGCAAGCACTGTGTGCAGAGCGGTAATGGAACACATCGTGGCAGATCTTGGAATACCGCGAAACATATTGACTGATCAAGGTCCCTGCTTCGAAAGTGAAGAGTTTCGGAACTGCTTGGAGCGTTTGGAAATAAGGAAAATTCGCACAACTCCGTATCATCCTCAGTCGAATGGACTGACGAAACGAAACAATCGCACGGTCAAGGAATGGTTGACGACAAAAGGAGGGAGCTGGGAGGAAACACTACCACTGATTCTGTTGGCCCACCGCTGTTCGCCTCAAGGAACAACGAAGAAATCGCCGTTCGAGTTAATGTACAGGCACGTGCCACGCCTGCCAGTCGATCAGGAGATTGGTTTATGGGGAGAGCGGCGGATGAACAGGCGCGAATTAGCAGAAGCTCGGAGGGTGGCCAACCAAAACTTGGCGGACGCACAAGAAGTTCCTAAAGAGCAGTCAACTGCAAAGTTGTCGGATCGAAATGCGGTATATGAAATTGGCTCCAAGGTTAAATACAGAGACATGCGGAGTCCAGGCGCAACAGGACCAGGTTCTAGGAATTTCCTGGCGAGGTGGAGAGGACCTTATGTGGTAGTGGACCGCCGTGGTCCAGTGTACCTGATCAAAAATGAGAGGAATCAACATCGAGAGCACGGAAGCCAGCTTCGCAAATGGTACGACGCCCCGGGCAGAAGAGAATGTACGTCAGGAGCAGCGACGTCCTCGAGGCCAATACGCAGATCGTCAAGAGAACTAAGAGAAACTGAACGGCTTTTGCTGCAGCTGGAACAATCTGCAAAGTGAGTCAATGACAAACGTTTGTTGATCAAAGGTGTCTGAAGAGAAAAAATCAGAACCAACTTACATCAGGTCAAAGATGATGCTAAAACGGTATCAACTCCAGAGTAGCAATTGATTCAAAACTTCTAAAAGTAGAATTCAGGCGAATGGATCTGCTCTATTTTTGGTTAGGTGGATTATTAACGTGGGACTGTTTTAGCGCTGATTATCTCATCCTCCTCTAACTTCAGCTGTATGTCAGGTTTGTTTGTGTAACTCTTATTAGTCACATTTTATGAAATGACATTAACTGATGTGTTAGATACTAGCTCACATCTCCTCCTCAAGACTTTAGCGGTCCAGTCGTCATAGTTTCTTATCTACATGCTTACCTCATTGCGTAAGTTTGCCATTGCATTGTCGGCTCCGTTATTCGAAGTGACTGTAGCCGACATGTGCCATTTGGTCAGCTGATTTTTCTTTCGGCAGATCAAGCACGTCTTCCAGTAAGATGGACCCTTATCTATCTGGCGAAGACATGTGCGTCTGCAGAGCTAGCATGAAATCAGTGCGTTCTTTCCTCCATTACGATAGCTTTTAAAACAAGACTGTGGTCCGCCTCGGAAAATGTCATTCTCTACTCATTTATCTCCTCGTCATTACAGATGTCCATGAATTGAGTATTCTACAGTTAAACGATACCCAACATTCTTTAGGTCATCGACGGACAATGAAACGCTTCTCTTTTAATGAGAATGCCTCTGGAGCGCTTCCAAAGCTGCAGCGACTATACCTGGGTTGAATGTTTTCTCTGGTTTCCGATTTCTCTGAAAAACTCAGAAGTGTTCGAAGTTTTCATCTTTTCTTCTCTAAAGTTATACTAGGGGTATGCTCAGGACCACGTGCAAATCGCATATTTCTTCGTTCTGTTCTTCCAAATTAATGAGGTTTCGAAGAAACAGATATTCATCATGTACACTAACATATAGTCATCTGGAACTCTTTGATAGCATCTGACAGATTAATCAACGCTCAAAAACCTTTGTATTTTTTCTTACATGAGTATAATTTGTGTTTAGGCTAGCCCAGGTTATCCACATCCTTCTAACTAGGCATAACAACCATCAGTAGTTCCGTCGTTGTATTCACTTCGTGAATCTCAAGGTTTGTCTTGTCTTCTTACACCAAACGCTGATGAGCAAGCACTTTGCTCACTGACAGCCAAAGAATGGGACAAGTGGATTGATGTTCTCAAAGACAGCTTCATAGACAAGAAACAGTATGAAGATTAAGGAATTCTGTCGCTTTCAAAGTATGCGCCGTTTTATTGGCTGGTTTGGTTCCAACGGTTGCCTGTTTGTTTTAAAGTAACAGGTACCTGAACAAAGTTGTTTTACACAGATGCCTACCAAATCTGACACAACGTCTTGGATCAAGTCTGCAGGGTCATCTAGCTGACATACCGTGTTACTAGAATGGATGATTTCGAATGTCTGTAATATTCAGTGCATCTTTTATTCAGTTCACGTCAAAAACTCTATCTTGTTCAGTCCTTTGAAACCCTATATCTCATGGTAACGGTGATCAGACTGCATCCTTAGCTCTGATGCTGGCAAGAGTTACACAATAAACCGTTTTGAACAATTAGGTATCTAGTAGACTTATCAAGACATTGGACAAAAAGAAGTAACGCAGCATTCATGAATCACGTGACAATAATGAATATCATATTCAATATGCACCTTTTAACAAGAAGCGAACGGGTCTTTCTAGAGCATTTTGATCTGCAGCCCTTTTATGCACGAATAAATCACGTGGGTTTTTTGGGCTAGTGTTATTAGTAGTGTTTCTTATACCATAGTGTTTAACGACCTTTGACAAATACCTATTATCCATCTAGTCACTATTTCACACTTCACCTTGTGTGTGATCTTTGTTAGATCAGCCGAATGAACACACATTAATAATGTAGACTGCCAAAAGCTCTTTCTTTGCAATCCATCATCATCATCATGGACAACAATACATCAGTGGTTCTCAGTGATGCTTGAATAGCACATAATTATGAGAAGAGCAAACGCTGTACAGGAAGGCAGAAGAAAAAATAAGGAGAGGGGAAGAGACCCAACTAGTAAAAGTAGCTAAGTCCATATTCACACATTCAGCATCAGATTGTCCATACTTTGTAAAAAAACAACCGAACTATAAGTGAGAGTAAGGCATCATCAGCAATTCAACGGAATGTGAAGGGCTGTCTGATGAATCGCCACTTCGTTTCAAAAAGATAGCTAGATCGACATGCGGAAAGAGTCTGGAACGAACAACTCAATAAAGTCGTAAACACTCCCAAAGCATCGAGTGCCGATTTTTCAGTCCAAATCTGAGCTGCATTTTGGTCACTTGAAGAGGTTGATTTGGTCTTTCTTGACTATACTGTCAAAGGCGCCGAAAGGATTTATAGTAACATTATTTGATCCCAGTACATTACTACTATAACCATAGGACACCCAGTGATTATTCTGTGGTCCAACTTTTAATCTTCTATACAGGTATTTAAAGCTAAAACAATAGCAAATTTGCCAAAATGACCGTTTCGTTGTCTTGTCTGTTGTTTAGCAAACGACATACACATTACTTTCGGTATCGTAATTTTGTCTTTTTCCAAACTAGTCATTAGTTTCTTGTCCACGTTAGAGTCTAGTCGGTCAAATAGTTTGATTCCCACAGGTATTTCATGAAAGTCAGACAGAGAACGAGAACTTAATTCCTATTTGAATCCCTTCCGAATGAGCGTCAACAACTCATTTGCTTCGCCGACAGCGGCTTGTCCAGGAATTTGGCAATTTGGCAGGAAAACTTGTGGCACAAACTATTATAAATCGGTCGTCCATTCTATTGTATTTTGATTGAACACTGCCATATATTCGGCAGTTTGGGGTGTCAATGACATCAGATGTCAGGTCTACAAGTTCAATCGACTAGCCCATGAAGTGAGCCAACATCGCCATTGTGTGTGAATTTTGAAAGAAATAAACGTTAGGTTTAGTTTCCAAAGAATTTTGGGTAGCCAGTCTCAACAAGATCGAGACTAGTTTTGTGCGACTGAAACCTGAATTTGGGGAGAACACTTGTAATGAATTCATTCAAGGTAACTACCGAACTCGAATGAAAATAACCATCGAAGGTTCAACGTGCCTTCACTGTTTGGAAACCGTTTGTTGACCACAGTATTTTGCTGTAGACTGCAAATTATTCATAACTGTATGGTATGGGAGTTATACCTTATCATACCGGGAGTCGGACATTATTGGTGACCTATTCCATACCTGCAAGCACTAAAAGAAAAGATATATTGTTGTGTGATTTTTGATTGCTTAGTTCTGAACAACCATCCATAGGGAAGCAATGAGATAGAAGAGGCATTGTGCGCCGAAAGAAATCGGCAATTTGACAATAAATGCAACCACCCTAACAGAAGTGCAGATCTTATTAGTCATCTGAAAAGAAATTCCGAAGCTTTTACCGCAAATTCCTGGGGAACCTATAATCCTAACTATGCACTGACCAGTAACAGGCAACCGATGACTCTGAATAGTTGCTGCAAATTTGTAAGTTATATGTGAAGCAAACCTAATAAACTCGGCACCAACTTCTGGACTGTAGTATACCCTTCGAAGAACTATGCTTACAATATGTTGACTTGTTTGCGTCATCGTTGCTCTCCCTCAAAGCGCAATCTTTGTTTGGCAGTGGGTGTCGGTTTGAAGTATGTGGATGGTCTGTAGAACAGAGGATGTTGTGTAATACAGCTTGCTTGCCAGTTATTTCTTTCAGGAATATTTATCGATGAAAGGAGGCATTTTATCCGGAACGTCCTGTAAAAATTACCATGAGCTATTGTAAGGGATTCAAATGCATCTACCGTCGTACAGGGAGACATTTTTATTGGGAAGTTGTTCTGCCGTCAGACAAGAAGATAAAACTCCATCTATTCTCCTTCTATCCCATGAGGTAATCCTAATGCAGAACATTTGAAAAAAGCAAACCGATCGTTATTGAGTGTTAGAACAAGAACACATTTGGGGTTAACATCACGGACATGAAGCCTCCAAGTACAGCCGTAGATGTTTGTTGAGGTGGTGCCCGTTTACTTCTTTGGAAAACATCCTGGACATCGTAGCTCTAAACGTTTGAACTAGTTACTTGTTAATGATGAACGTGACAATTATCAGAAAACTTTTGCTTAACGCTGATCGTGCGGTTGTATGAAAACACATTTGCAACTTGGTACTACCGTCACTCATGAAAGAGTAGTGTCAAACTAGGAAGTGTAAAAATGTGGTCATTATTTGTTCGTCTTCAGTGCAAGCAAATAATGTAAAGCTCTTTTCACCGTTTGTCGCAGCCTAGGGCTCGAGTGGTCTGTGAATTATGCGGAAACCTTTGAATTGATACTGTTTTTTGCAGTTAGTAAATTCTCCTAGATTATTTGTATACCCTATGTGTATGCACAAAGATGCCATTGCTCTGGTGAAAGTTCCACGTCGTTCTGAGAGACAACTTTAGAAGTGAGTGATTTTTTTTCTCAAGAAACGTATCATGAAGTGCTAGTACATTGGCCTATTTTTTCATGCAATCTGCGTCTTCCACGGGTTTTTGAGTGTTAACTTTAATCGCCGTGAGCTAATTAATCATATGTTGCGTCACGTCACCGACTTTGTTAAGTTTCAGGTGTGATTAAGTAAAGGTAAGTGAAAACACAGCAGTAAATATGGATAGTGAAAAATCGTGGTTTTTAGTAGCAATATTCTTTTGTTACGTGTGAATAGTACGCATTCGCAAATTGAAATCTACCACTGATTGTCCTCTAAACATTTATACGAAAACCGATCGCGTTGATTATTTTGGTCGGTTCTGCAAACATAACGTTTGGACCATTAACTGCAGCTAGGTAGATAAACCTTTGTGCAGGTTATAGTGGGGGTCTTCGATGGGGTGGACAGACTGACTGTCAGCTGAAGGGAATTTCCAACCCCTCTGTCAGCTTGGTTGTGGACTATCTTATCGGTGATAGGCAGCATAGAATTTGACTGATCAAGAGCTAAACGAAACCCATAAACATTAGCAATTTCCGTATTCATACTGACTTTTGTGCTGTTTGCTGTCATTTTTCGTAGCGGTCGATTGATTTGAACATTATTAGCAAGCAAATTCGGTTTACTGTTAATAGTCTGCCTATCATGAGGTTAATAGCAAGGTGGTCATTGTGGCTATCTCATAAGAACGAGTTCCAAATACGCATTCCAGTTGTGGTCAGCGAGCTGCAACACGGGCTATAGCATTAATAAAACACAAGTCTAATGGTTCAGTTCAAAAAGTAATGCTCAAAATTCTATATGGATGTGAAAGTTTTGACCAACTGAGAATGATGCTTAATTTACTGCCATATCTTTGACTAAAGATCACAACGCTATATCTCTCTCTCTTTATATATATACATATATTTATATACAATAAAGTGAACCGTTTAGATAATGGCCGTCTTCAGAAGAAACTGCGGACACGATGATCAAGTCGGCTTTCTTGCGAAGACAACTAGATATATGATTGGCAAATATTCCAGTAGACGAAAACTCCGTTCAAAATACAAAAACAAATTATGCGTCGAGACTGTCAGGTCTTTATGAAACGAACCGATGACGTGCTTATGATGTGCACTTTGGACTCACTCAGTCACGCGGCCGTTACACTAGAAGTTATGAAGTACAGTGAAATATATAGAAGGTACGAATTTTTGAGCTATCCATCAAGCGACTAAGGACCTTTATTGGGCTGCGGGAAGTTTATGATGTGGAGGGCAGAGAGTGTTTATTACTTATTGCTTATAGGGTCATTCGTTCGAAACAGAAATCTTTCAACGGTTATAAAGCAGTAAATATTTTGTTAATACAAAAGAATAGATGAATAATAATCTCGCTGATTTATTTGGTCACGTGAGTTATATGGTCCCGTGGGTTACAGTTAAAAGTAGGAAGGTTTTCTGGTTTAATTGTTTTCTTAAAACTAATTCTACAAGTCACTGTGTGAACACAATATTATACTCGTTCGCTACATACATGTTCTTTAGATGATCAATTGAGGTCATGATATACTTTTGTTAAAAACCTTTCTAGATGTTGAAATCGTGATAGTTTATTGCGTGTTAAGTATGGAAGTTTTTGGTCAAGTTCTCCTCCGACATAATTCTTTCAGGTATCATGCTAGGAATGAATAAATCTCTCTGAAACAATAAAGATTACAGTAAGTACCTATTATGCTATCTACAATTCGGAGCTTTTCCGATGTATGACAGTTTTTGTCTGATTATGATATATACCTGACATACGTATTCTTTTTCAGAGTATATCGTCAATCGTCTAAGCAACAGGACCTTCTCAGCCTATCGTACTAGGGGGAGGTAACTTCTAGTTGCTGATAGAGTACTATTTATAGGCCCATTAAACCGACTTGATGCTTTCAGTTGTCTTTCTTCACAAGTCTTTTAGATTGATATTTTGCCTCTTATTTCCCAAATTAGAGTTGAAATGTATTATCACAAACGATCTTAATGTTTGCATGAACTTTATTTCATAAGTGGTTCACGATTATATTTCCTAATAAGAATATCAATACCAAAATGTAAAATCATCTACAGGTAACTAACACAGAATCACTAGAATGAATGTTCTTCGGATGTCAAGTAGTTTTTTGAGGATTACAAGAAAGTAACAGCAAAACCTCTCAAACCATTGTTCCGTCAAGCACACCAAAAAACGACTCTAGCACTAACTAACAAAAACACCTTTTGTAAGTAGTGCATTTGCATAAGAAAGTGGCATTTTCATACGAAACTCATCTCCTTAAATAAACTATCTCATGAAACTTAAGACTGAAATATTTTGCACATTTTCGGCAGATTTCTACGAATGACAAAGGATCCTCATGTACTTAGTATAGTTTTCTACTTCATGTCCGAATGGATGAGGGATAAAAAGGATTTTGTGAGAAACCATTTGGTTACTGATTGCCCTCTCGTCTGCAGAATGTCATATTCCACATGAGTAGAAACGAACACTGAAAGTTCTTCGGTAGCAGCCTGCAAACGTTGTGCCCAAGCTTTATAGCTATCGTCTAGGCGTCATTTAGTATTCCCAATTAGTTGAGATACAATTGTTTTATCACATCGACTCATGAAATCTCGGGGAGTTGTTGAAGGAAACCGACAAATTAATTTCTAACAGGCAAGTTCTACATATTGACTAGGGGTGATGATTTTACGGCAAGAATAGGTTGCGACGAATTGAATTGCCGACCCGTGTGCTGGATACACTTTCTATGTGGACCACTCGCCACCAACAGTTACATATTTTTCAAGCGTTTATTTTTCGTTTGGTCTTCCACGCAAACACAGTGGAAACTGACCACCATGAGAAATCACTTCAGATTTTTTTTCTCAAAGCATATAACTGAGGCCGAGCAGCAAATGAACCACCTTTCTGGGAGATACATCTATCATTTATTCTACCCCGTCCGTTTTTTCCCGCGATTTCTTGAAGGTAACCGGTGTCTTCCACGGTTCCAACGTCTGGGAATTACATCAGCAACTAAATAAACATCGTCCGATAGATTTGCATCACGCATGAGACATCCTGCTTCCGCAAAACTCCACGGCTCTAGGAAACATGAGATGACGGTAAAGATTGAAACTGTTTCTTTCGCTATCATTAGTCACCTGACTACATTGCAGAAATGCACCTCGAATCGTTGAGTAGTTAGTATGATTTATTGTCTTCGTCATCTGAACTATCCCACTAGCCATCAGCATCGGGTCCCTTACAGAAATAACATATAATAATAGCTGTTCTTTCTGCATCAACTTAACAGCTTGGATGGCTGGTGACTGCAGAGTTTAAAAAATTGAGGTCAAAATGATCAGGTTTTAACGCCCAGATTCAATTCTACTCAAACAGAACCATGACCAAATAAAAACATATTTGAATCCAACTGTGCCACCTCAACATTTAGTATGTTCAGCCGAGAGGAGAAGGTCACCTTTGTCGCCAGTATACCTTGACTCTCTTCGTGAGGCATGCACACAAATGACTTTTCAAAAACCTTGCTTTATTGCTTCGGCCTATCACCAACGGCATCAGTTACTCATCGTTCCTATAATGTGCTATCAGAAACATCTTTCGTTCAATGAAAAGCGTTCCTCGATATTCCGCGTTTTCAGTACAGAAACGTGGCATTGGAATCTAGCAACTAATCGGTGCAACTTCATACAAATTGAAGGTGTAATTAATGTGGCATCCTTCACTTTGGATTTTAGGCCAATTAGACACTCTTTTACAGAGGCTGTGGGTGCTTATGTATATTCTTGAGAGAAAAAGACAGCTTGTATTGTATTTTTGGAAATAATTCGTATATATATATATATACATATATATATGTCTCCGATTGTATCATGTCTACAAAATATGTTGTGTGTATCTGTCTCGTTGTCACGTACCAATAAATGTGCGTCCGTCAAATATGTGCTCGTACACAGTAGCCATTACGTAGGTGCGCATTTGAACTGACACAAGTGAGTATGGACGAGACAGACTGAATTGGTCTGACCTACGCAATTCTACATAAATCCTGAACATAACAACGCCAAAAGCTCACGTCGGGTAACATCACAAACGGTTTAAAACACAAACTAAAAGAAGGCGTCAGCCAGCATAATACCATATCAGTCAGACTACACACTCACCTTCGCAGTAAATATCTGACGGAAGTCCCTGTCAACCTATGATTCTGGAAAGCTGACTTATTGTTATTGGTCAACCTAGCTACCACAGAACCCGAAGAAACACTGCAGCAATGTCTGTTGTCTTCTCGGCAATGTGTACATCTCCCAAAAAGGAACTGCAGTACTCTCTTGGTGAATTTGTTTTTGACACCACTGTACTTCTGCTCGGGAAGTGCACTTCCATGACCAAATCGAATACTCTCGTAAACATATTTTCCCGACAGCACCTCGCCACCACCATCCCTGCCAGTCAGATGCTCGTGATTACACACAAAAGGTAGTGCAAATACAGGATTTTCAGATAGTTCACGTGACTGATTCCAAGGTGATAGTCATGGGAGTTCATGGCAGATATTTGGGGATAACTCACTTTATGATTCGCAACCTCCCGTAATTAGTAAACCTTGTGTTCGGCGCAATGCCATCCTACACTCGGTAATGTCAAACTTGCCTTTATAAGGAATATGAAAGAGGTTGCAAAAAATAAGTCTCCAAATGCACCCTCCTCGATCTATTCCGGAAAACAACCTGTGTTCCTCACTCAGCTAATAACCTCGCCTAGAAAGTTCATCTCTAAAATAGCTAACCATTGAAGACAGGCCATTTGTCATTTTGTTTCATAGAAAAACTAAGCTATATCATCTAGTATGCGCTTAAGTCCTTCCACATGTGCCTTATACTTGTTTCCAGTCGTGGTTGGTCGGTTGCCACTATATACTTTCTGTGTTTTTGTTGGTAATTGTGGCTGCAAGCTGCCGCTTTAAAATGGGAGTTTAATAAATCTCCAAAACGAGCGCGAAGTACTCCTAGTCTTTAAAAGATGATCCGTCCAGTCACTACCAGGAGAAGTCCTTCACGAGCTTTGACCACATTTCTGGGAGGTTATCCAACTTGTACATCACCTCAGAAGAATCCAGCTTAATCCACAGGATAGCCGTTTTAATAGGCATGATGATACAAACTGGGAAGAGGGGAATCGTGAAACAATGTCTTGCGCTTTCCATACAAAGGTTGCACTTGCGACGGTTGGCAGAACACAACAAGAGGAGACAGCCTAATTGGCGAAACCTCCGGTAACATTCCTGAAGGTCCCTGACTGCAACAATTGTTAAAAAGGTTGATTTAACGATCCTGAGCAATGTAAAGTATCTGAAGACAAGATACTAATCAGTATTCCTCCGGGTGCAGATTCCGCAAAGAAGTGTGTCGTTTGCGTTATGTAAGAGATTTCGCTTCATACACCACTCCACTTCATTCAAATACGATGCACTGACGATATACACGCTGTTTGCGTAATTTTCACCTCTGGCGTTTGATCAACTAGTGCGGTTAGTAATGTGTGACTGGATGAAGTTCTTTCCTAACAATAATCGCTTTAATACACCGTTGCACATTCATTGATTCCCTGCATTTGCTCTACTCATCTCTTCAGTCTAAACATTGGTCGAAGGGCAGGAGTGGATCAGACTAACTTCATTTCTCAACCGACTTTGGAATTCTGATGAGCAATCGGAGATCGGGTTAATTTCAAATTGAATACCACCCACAAATGATCGCAGCTGTCGCCTTCTCATAGACTTTCCAGTCGGCCCCTTTCGGAAAGAAGCACTTTTCGAAAGAGGCCGACTGGAAAGTCTATGAGAATGCGACAGCTGCGATCAATTATGGGTGATGTTCAACTTGGAATTTGGGATTATAGAGTTTAAAGTAGTTTAGTTGTTTATGAATATGAATAAGCCCGAAATTGTTTTGTAAAGTGTACGCACGGGCAACATTTTGTTCGGTTTCATTAGTTACATACAAAAAAATATAACCAACCGGATGAAGGAATGGGTATGTACAGGCAAATTAGTACAGTTTGTCTAGTTAGCAATCACTACTCGGTTCTAGGGGTGCGTGATATGCCTTAGTATTAGATTTTCTTACTGGACTAAGAAACAGAGTAGGTAATATAACACATGGCAGACAGTAAATAATGTAAATGTCATGCACACACTGATCGACCGGCAAGTAAACCCAGTAAGACGCCACCGGTCAATTGATAGGTAATTCATACGTATAATCTACGGCCAACAGTGGTATAAGAACAGTAGGAATGTTTAGAAAACAATAAGAAGTAGACCACGAAGAGACGAAGCGTTTGAAAAATACATCTAATGGTCGGCTCCTGTACAATGGCTTACCAAGCTAGTGCTAGGTTCACTATCATCTGCTTCTGAACATACAAAGTTGGTTTCTAAGGATGTATAGTTACCGCTCCGGGAAAAGCTAAAGCACGTTCAGTTGCCAACTAAAAGTCAACGTGGAGTGACACACTATGTGGCTAGATTCTTGTGAGTGTTTTATTTACGGCAGTCTTGGGCGTTCCAGTTTTGGTACCCAGAAGCCACTGCGAGATGTTTTCTGAGGTTCGGGTGTATTGTGTTCTCACTATACAACCTACGTACGTCAATCCTCTTTCATATGCAAGATCATAAGTAAGGTTTTGTTTGGCCAGTATCGACACTGGATCGTTTCCCAAGGTTAAAGGTACACACACTGTTCTGTACAGCACAATGGGCCTAGTTGACATAGGGGGGTGGCCGAAGATTGACTTAAGTTTTTGTTTTGTTAAGAAAGTTACATTGTCGCTCTTGAACAGTAACGATATGTACACTAGTTCACGAGATGCTGTTGTGATCGCTGGTCGGGAGTCGGTTGATTTTGAATGCATTCGTGGGAACGCATGGGATAACAATTTCCACTGGGAATCTGATTACTGAGGTTGAGCTCTTTGAATATGTTTTTACTCAGACAGATCTTGTTAATTCTGTGATACACTGACCGCACAATCCCGTTTGTGTAGCATGTTCTAGACGTAGACATCCGGTTACAAAATCCTGAGTCCGAACTACGGAGCGGTCATGGTAACCAAAGAGAGTCCGTCGGCTCGCTCAAGAATTCAACACCTGGAAGTCCACTGCACAAAGGATACTCAAAAGACACATATATCGGCCATACAGTGAGGCTCGATTACAGAAGCTTAGGTTGCCAGATGTAGAGAAAAGCTTGGTTATTTTGCATCTGGTGTTTATCAGGAAGGGATATATATTCGACAGTACTCACTGGCGAAGCAATATTCCGCTTGAATGGATTCGTGCAGAAGCCTCCATTTGTGGACCTAAACAACCCTATCGGTTTGTTACACATTGACGTCAACACAGCCCACAGCTTATGGTTTGGATGGGACTCGTTGGGACACGATATAAGTGGCCTTTCTTTCTTGACAAAAAAAGAATGCGAGTACAACCTCCATTCGTGTAGTCATATGGAAACTAGGGCATTTCTGCCACCAGCTATTGCGGGGGAATTTTATGTTAGAGCTGGAGTAACTAGGATTACTTGACTACGTTTGGTTTCAACAGGATGGTGCAGCATAACATTATACCTACTATTTAATGCGCGTAAAACCCCCAGACCACTCATCCACAGTCAACTAATCCGATTGTGATTTCAGCCGTGTGCCGTGCGCGTTCGCTTACCCGACTCGGCCAACACACCTGCTCGCTGGTCTGCATTTCGCAGATAACAAAAAATTCAAATATTCATGCGTTTCACACACGCCCAAGCTTGACCACCTTGCGGTTGCCGCTGGATTTTGTCGTCGGTACTCTGCATCTGAGACGTAATGTACATAATTGGAGCGGAACCTCTGAGGTACAGTTGTCGACTGCTTCACTGCTTCGTTGTAGATCTCTACGATAACAGTCATCTTCACGCCTGGAAAGTGGGACGTCCAAAAGTGGCAACTAACTATCCTCTTCAATTTCAGCAGTAGACTTAATAATACTGTGCAAGTTGTTGAAATATGTGCACTTGGATTCAGTCTGTCAGTCTGCTTCCAAAGTCACAAACACATCGTCCACGTATCTTATGTACGGATGTTTCAAGCCTACGACAGTTTGCAATTTCTTCTCAAAAGAGGCCATTAATGTATTGGGGAGCACAGACCAATGATTACACCATTCGTCGGGCGATAAAACTGTTCATTGAATAGAAGTCGTATGATATTAGTGCACAGAGTAAGAAATTTTCAGAAATAAAACATATGCAAAGCAGATTTAATTTGGTGTCTTATTACCTAACCGCAAACGATCTCATTCGCTTCAGTTAGAGGTACACTGGTAGATGAAGATTACACAATAAAAGATGCCATCTTCTGCATAATATTTAGATTACGTGAGTTTTCAACAAACTCAAAAGTGTCCTTCAAGCTGTACCTTGGCGTGGTGGTCAGGCTTGTGTGCTGTTTTGATTTGGAGGGCTGTGCTGACTGCGACCTCGGTCGTTACAGGTTCAACCATGTCAGATTGGCCAAAGGGGAGCAGCCAGACAAAAAGCAGATGCGTCCGTTGTGAGGTGTTCGTTGTGTGTGGTGTCAGTCTGTCGCCCTATCTGCTGCACATGGCAGGGTGGATTGGCGAAAATATGCTACTGCCAATCACTCACCCTCATACTTTCCCACTAATA
>JTDE01003393.1:36056-60296 GCA_014338405.1 Paragonimus skrjabini miyazakii | reverse complement strand
TTTCGTTGCGAGTAGTATACTATTCACAGGCATGCTTTACGTGAAAATTGGACGAATCACACACACAAATGAGATTCCGAAAACAGCGTACGACATCAGACTGACAAAA
This sequence comes from Paragonimus skrjabini miyazakii, assembly GCA_014338405.1. Taxonomy (NCBI): domain Eukaryota; kingdom Metazoa; phylum Platyhelminthes; class Trematoda; order Plagiorchiida; family Troglotrematidae; genus Paragonimus; species Paragonimus skrjabini miyazakii. The sequence goes on along the minus strand of JTDE01003393.1, from coordinate 60,187 downwards.
ACGCTATTATTGCAGTTGTACGGCTTGTTTTCCCAGTCTGTTTCCCTCTATCCTTTATTTTAACGCATAAGGTGGGATTCCTTCACGTTTCTAAACTTAAGTTTAGAATTTGCGGTTTGCAGATACAAATATAAAAGACAGAACGTTCAACGCGTGCATCAAAATGGCAAGAGATGCCAACAGCAAAGAGAATATGCTTACAAAAAAGTCAAACGGTGGCTAATCTAAATAGGAATTTCTTCGCGATATAAGACTGAAGACAAGCTAATACTTACTCTGAAAGAAAACACTATTCAGCCCCTACGATGGACGCAGTTTAACCTAAGAAGATCGCGTTACAAGTTTCGGACAGCATTCCAATGACAACGTAGTCCCAGCAGTGTTTAAGACTGTCATTCTTGAAAAGTTATTTGGAAAGCCTAATCCAGTGGTGGTGAGCAGCAGTGAGGATAATGCTCGCCTATGAAAAACTAAGCAGTGCACAAGAGAAGTGTAATATAAAAATGTCACCAACCAAACTTAATGGTACCCGCAGCCACTGAGTGTTTGGTGAAATACGCATCATCACAGTGGCAAAACACTTGGCATAATGCATTTCCTCGGAATCAGAAACCAGATTGAATTAGTGAAATGTACGAAAGCCAAAATTTATCTGGTCAAAAAGTTTATCTACAGTTCAACGATCCCGATGTTAATCTATTTTGAGCAAACAGCTCCCGCTCATGCAAGTGCATACCCAAATGCGTTGGCTGAACCTGTAGGCCGCAACCGGAATTGCCAGGAGTAGGTAGGTGATGTATATGGCCATGCCAAATGGCCAATAACATTGCCTTCGTTTCCTCCGAATCACGAGTTTTATCCGGGGTGACAGACCTGCTTGCGTACAAGGCGGACAACAACATCCCAGCCAGTGTGACAGCAAGATCATTCACTTGTGTCAAATGTAGGTACGGTCGAGGGGGCGGCGCATCCAAACTGACGAATGTTGGCAACTCCAGCTCCTCGGTGAGCCATGTGAGAAGACAAGGAGCATAATCAGTAGGCATGGATGTTGGCCAATGGAGAAAGGTGTCGCTCGACAGCTTCCAGTCGAAAGGAAGAAGCTCGGCAACATCAAGACTGGGACACTCAGCAGTGTAATAGTCAGCGTAAGCATTCAGATTCAGAATACTATGAGATAAATGGGACAGGAAAGATAGATGGTTGTCAAGTGAAATGCGTATCATTACAAACGAAATCAGAGGCGATAAATAGAAACAATGTCAGCGGCCAAATAAAAAGCACATTTCATAGGGATGTTTTGTACTGTTGTGTTATTTACACTCTACCTCAGAAAGAAATCGTAAAACGGGGTGAGCACATTTCGAGTTCATAAGGAAAACTTGGGAATTCATATACAAGTCACCATGGTAGAAAAATAAACACAGACTGACGCCTGAAATCGACCGCAGATGAAAATAAGCACAATCGGAGAAATATCAAAATACTGCATTTTAGAGACTACAAATAAAATAGTAATATAGCTGTAAATGATGCTGATATGTGTCCAGTAGCCTAAACATGAAAATTTCAAAGTTAAACGCTAATTTAATTACAACGTTATTTGTTCATAACGCAGTCAATAGGGACATCCAATTCCTAACTAATATGTAGGGAAAACTGTGCCGCTGTCAGTGTTCCACTGTAACAGAGCGGTGATAGGGCGGATGGATAATCAGACTTCCCGAATTCCGAAAATATGTGAACCAACAGTCAGTTTAAAGTGTTGCCAGCTTTCTACCGTCAATTTCACACGCCGAATCATTACTCAAGCTCGAAGATAGATTTCTCCTTAAAAGACCCCGAAAGAAGAAAGAAAAGACCTATAAATCAAAGGATTATTCATTTGTCAAATACACTTCAAAGTCTATCAAATGCGAAGTAAACCATTTGAATCCTGTATACATCAACACAATGTTGGGTGACTAAAAGTGCCGAAAAAGTTGACAAACCATGAAAAGGCTAAGTGAATTGAACACTCCTGCCAGAAAAACTACTTGTCGACGTAGAAGAACTTGAATGCAAAGTTAACAAGATAACGAGTAATTTCTCCTCAACTCCTACAGTTTTTGTTTTCCACTGATTTTTGAGCTTCACTTGAGAGCCCAACTGTTTTCAAGAACTTATCCGGTTGAACTCCAGCACAGCAAATGAACCTCACGATCTAGCATCGATTGTTCCTAAGGAATGTACGGGATTTTTATGTTAACCACTAGCTGAGTTATTCACTCAATGTTTCAAACAACGCAAAAGTGCTGGTTGTTGGAGGATGGCAAGTATAGCAAATTCTAAAAAATTCGTCGCAAATCATGTACATCTGCAGCACTGAAAGTTTACGAGAAAATCATTTTTGCTCAAATGGAAACTCAGATGAACATCACGGAATGAAGTTAGTTTGATCATTGTCACTTATCCTCAATTTTGCATGCTGTCGCTTGTCTAGTTCATTCCATTATGTCATCGCTTGATGAAAAATCAAGAAACATCTGTATGTTTCTTTTGGATATGTTGACAAGGTGACATTTCTTCAAGCTCTCGAAGAATCTGTAACTCCAACTTCAACTATCAGGCTTTTACGAGATTACTTTACAAATCAAGATCAAGTTACTCAATCCAGTGATCAAGCCTCCCACAATTTTCCAAAAGCAAACGTTCTTCAACTTGCTGCATCCATAGCAAGTGGAACGCTGTACTATAAGATAATGCAACCATGCCAGGAGGCGCCAGGGCACGACAGAGTCGTCTAACCGGTTAGCCAGTAAAACAGACCGACAAAACAAAGACACATATAAACACAAAACCAATGCCAGAACTCAAAAAAAAACACAAGGAAAGCAGTCAAATATAGAATGAAACCTCACCGGCTCAGCAGCAGATTCAATTTTGCCAAATGAGTCAACTGAGGTGACATAACAGAGTTCAGCTTCGCCTCCTGTAAATTCATAGTAGAAAAACGACTTGGAAGCAGGAGTGCGAATGTAAAATTCAACGTATTAGGAGCATAAACAAACCAAAACAGATACTACATGAAAACTAACCGGAAAAAGAAGACATAGAGGCCCGACTGCAAATGCTCAGCAACAATAGATTTTTTAGCTGATTTCATTTAAATTGCACTTGGAACGATAACAAGTATACATCACTGTTATTATTACACAAAAATCCACATATTTTCCAGTGTAAGCCTATTAAGAAGTTTTTAGTCATTGACATTTAACGATAGGCAGAAACAAAACTACAAGCGCATTCAAAATGGTATACATTCGAAAAAAGACAGCGAGAGGTGTACGTTTCATTTCGGTTCAAAAATTCGGTCAATCGTTTGGTCAGGCTTCCGAAAATAGAGCCACATGATAGCAGGAAGCACGTAATTGCTTCTCATTCCAAGGCCTTCCGTAATTCGACTGTTGATCTGTAGGTCCATTAAATGACGAGCTGGTGGTATCTAACACTTCACATATGTGAACGAGAGGCGGGGTGAACACAGACCATTCCAAAAATTGAATTCTACAAAATATCACACAAGTTTTCTCTGTATACAAAGTATGCAGTGTAACATTCCCTTATTAAAAGATCTTAATTTTATGGATTTGTGACTCAATTACTGACAACAAGAAGCTCTCCAATGCATTACTACAAGCTGTGAAACTTAAGATTGCCCCTACGATCATGGATAAATGAAAGCACACGCATCGTCTAGCATTTATTACTGGTCACCAGATTCAAACAAGCCATGCGTTTTTGGAGGTTACAGTGAAAGTCTGTCCATGTAACCGGTCCATCAGAGGTGGCCTTTCCACCTCACTAAACATCACAGTATACCACGTATGGGTCCAAGAAAAATGATGTTTAGTGTTCCACAAGATGATGATTGAGAGGGAGTGCTCCCTTCACTATTTTACGTCAGTGAAGGAACTTCAAGTGTTTGTCGAAATGTAAAACCCAAACACTGACTTAAATTCTGAAACAGTACAGGCTTTGAGGAATATTAATCCGCCGGCTCCAAGCCCATCTCGTCCGAATAAGGCGCCAAAACGTCCTGAAGGAATGTTCGTTTAGGAATAAAAGATGGCGAACTCAATTTCTGCGGCCGCATAGCAGTCAACCGCGTGCTCAAATGCATATGTATGGATGCCAGAACCTTTCGTTTTCCCAACTGCTTCAAGTTAACCACTGAAGACATGACGATAAACACCAGCAATGCAGCTCGATATGTCCATAACATCCCGCAGAAAGTGGGTCCCAACTATCGAGGGACATCCTCAAGGTTTTAGTGCGACTTCCAAAAGTGTATGATAACCTGAGTAGGTCGTTAGCATTCAACATACGGCAGCATAAACTCAGCCTGATGGAATAGTTCCAGGAACTCTGGCTCAGAGCGCTACTATTGTTTTGATGAGGAGTGCCTTATTGCTTCAACACGTACGTTACGTGTTGGATGTGATTTCGTCGGAGTTCTCTTTAATCAATTCAGAGAATAATGAAATAAAAGTAACATATTGAAATGCAAAATAAATGTTTCATTGATACATCCAACAAGTGTTGTTAAAATTAAATAAATGAACTTTGTGGACTATGTAACAATTGCACAAGATTAAGTAGAATCAAGCAACGGTCGTTCAAACACGTTTACCTCAGACAGGTCGCAAGAAAACTAAACACGAGGAGGGAAGACAAAGTGGTTTAAGTAGAATGTGTCTAATCATAAACATTCGCCGGAAACAGATTACCGGTGTCGTAGTTGTTGCCAGTTATCAGGTATGCGTACCCGGTGAACCCTGATCACAAATCCCAGTGGAGGAATGACAGATGCTTAAGTACGCAGGTAAACAAACATCTGCAAGTTGGTTGTGTCGTTTGTCTCAGACTTAGCAGAATCCGTAGATCAGTTCGCATGTCAAGAGTACTTACTGAAGCTATGCATGAACTCTGTCTTCCAAAAAAATCAAGATGGTACTGTAATTCTAAAGGCAACGTGACACAAGTAGTATATGCTTGACAGTCAAAATTCGCCGGAAACTACCGATTTTGTGGTTGTTGCCACTCAGCAGCTTTGCGCACAAGGTGAACTTTGACATCATTCCGTTACAGGATAACGACATCTAGGACTTTGAGGCCGAGTGAATTTCTGCACTCCTCTAGTATACGCTTTTAACATCCGCACTGATTTACGGACTCTTCTGAATCTGAAATAAACGGTACAACTAACTCGTAAATGAGTAGTAACTGTGAGAACAAAAGAACTCCGGAATTAAACTATGAGCCAGCCCTGGAATTAAACTGAACCTCAGGTTATGAACAATAAATCCCAATCGTTATTCACCCGTCAGCTGAGCTGAGAACGCTTGAGGTAATTAAACCACTGCTTAAAGCATTTAAACATAAAGACCACATAAGCAATGTACCAAATGAACCGCAACAGACAGTTTCTAGCTCTCTGATACATAGCACCTAGTATTAGACCAATCGAGCTGTCTGATATTGATCAGTGGATAGGCAGAGTTATCCAGCGAGTTAAATAACCTGTACTGAGATATTAGCTTCCTCTTCTTCAACCACCAAAACCAAGATATTTACCCGACCGAGTATATCGATTGCATTTCTTTGTTTACCATGCGCAGAAAAGTAGCATTCCCCCTCTTCTTTATGTACACGACCTACGACCCACATGTAGTTACGCATTTACTGCCCTAAATACCCCATGGTCTGCTCAAACTACAGAATCACAAACGAAAAGCTGCCAGCAAATAAAAGCACCAACTGTTTACAAACAGTTCTGAAATTATGAATTTTCGGTCGATCTCATGCAAATTTCGAATAAAACGTTAAACATCCAAATCGATGTTTAAAGATCTGTCTGGCGGTTGAATGGAATATCCATCCATCGAAACGGTTACGCCGTGGTTGATCCCAAATATCCTGGAAGTAGGTAGTGTATTAGAAAATACAAGACGGATGACAAAATGAAGCATTCTCGAAACGAAGAAGTTTTTGTATATGTTTGACTAATACATTAACACAACTAGGAGATAGGGTTACATCAATTGTTTGGGCAGTTTTCCAATACCCAGAAAGCATGTGACCTATATGGTATCGATCATTTTGTAGTGTATAAGCCGATAACAGGAGTACGCAGCGGTACGCAAAAAAAATAAGTTACTGTGTAACATGAGGTGAGTCTATCAGCCTAATAAGGATACAATATGACAAACGCTGTAGGGATGAGGAGTAACGGAGAATGATCAAAGGAAAGTATCAAACCGAACAGTGTTAAGAGTGAGCATGTAAAAAATGATAGAAAAAACGTGTCGCTCAAAATTCCGCTAGTCGATACGATTCAGATTGCATTAGCCACTGCATATAGCCTGTATGGCTAACACGAGGAGACAGCACCTATTGCTGTGAACGGGCCACCAGGGGCAGCGCTAACGACACCGGTAGTTTGGTAGACAACCGTGACTTCCATCTGTAACACCAAAGTAGTGGCTTTCATTGCCACGTTTTATTGTCTTCGTTACATAGACAACTTCATCGCGTAATGGCAATACTCAAGTCACCGAATCGAAAAAGTCTGTCACAGGCCATAGCGTTTTCAAGCCACAGAAACAGAATCGAGAGAACCTCAAGCTTATATCAATCGTACAGTAGGCAACACGTTTGTCTAATGAAAGAGTGGCAAGAGTTCCGACCCCGGTCGTAACAAGGATGTGTACCCCTCACAAGTTATAACAAGAAGGAAACTCTAGTAGTAATGCTTTTCAAATAAGGCTGTCTCTGGAAATGCGAAGGCTGTAATGTATTGTCAATGGTGTTCAATCCACATCAATCAAACGTTTCCTCCTACTCATCAATAATAAGTAAATCGTTTGAATATACAGGCTTCATTACTGCAATTGGTCATACTTTGACAGTTTCCGATAGGAAAGAAATACAAGCGATCACATCCTGATAAATAAAAATACTGAATAAACAGTCCAAAAAACTCAGCATGTGTAAGATTGTGTGACAGTAAACTCACTCACCTCATAAACAAGATGAAAGCTAATGAGCACAGTTGGTAAATGTGACAACATAAGACGGCTGAACTGATCGGTACGAACATGAGTAGAAAGTTGAACTGAAGGGGGTCCACTTTCGGACCCACATGAAGACAGTAAGTTGGAGCAGTTGGAATTGGTGAACAAGGAGGGGTCCTCAAAGTTGGCACGGGTAGAAAACAACGAAGTGAGCTGTTCCCAATGAGAGGAAAGGAACGTATCAGAAGAGGCACGTTGGCGCTTTTTGTCCCGCAGGCTGGAGCCTAACGTTGGCAAGTGAGAACAAAGGCAGATAAAAAGAAAACTCAATATGAAAGATCAGCGAAGGTAACAGCAATCACCAGTCAAAAAAACATATAACGGTTAGATAGCATACGCCCCAAATATGAGACGGCTGGCTGACAAGTTTGAAATAATGCTCACAACTAACCAAATATAGTTCACGCAAAACGCGAACTTACCCAGAACGGAAACATTGTGCGTCAGGTGATCCACCAAAATACGGCTGACCCACAAATTCCGCCGAAGCTCACTATGAACTAACGAGATACCTGATTGTAACCGTTACGGCAGTAGGCAAGAATCCATAAAGGAAGCGAACGTTTTTATTACTGAGTGCCAACTGTCGGTTCCAATAAGACGTAGAAACTTCAGACGTATCATCCAGGCATATCAGAAGTAAGCATATGGCAAGTACTACGTGTACAACTAATAAATTTCCTGCTAACAACACACGCACTCAAGACGTGTCCTACACGATAAACGCGAATGTAAGTGCACCAAAATCTTTAACATCCTCACAGTGTATTGTAAGCAACCAATTATACAGTTGTGATTAAAGCGCTGATGGAGATGACGAGGACACGAAAACCGCTGATCTATCTACGAGGCGATGCCTTGAATCGGACGACGTCATAAAATCGATAAAAATGTACCAGCCTGAGAGGAGTTACAAGACGACTGGGAAGTATCTGTTTAATTTGAGAATATAACCTAGGGGAGATGTACATCGGGTTTTTGATTATGTCGAGGATTGTCACTTCAATAAAAGTCTCAGGCAACCGCAACCAATTGGTGATGCTATTAACAATGTTCCGATGTATTGTAGTTAGAGTCGGAGTAAGAACTACTGCAAAATAACAAACAACAGTAGTTAGGTAAATTATAAACAACAAGTTTAGTATTACTACGACCATCATTAGTAGTATACAATCGGCGAAGCAGAGGAACAACTAATGAGTGAAGAGAACCGCAGAGCTATAACCTACTGGCACAGCATGAGAACAGTGATGAGCGATCTTTTCTTGAGGAGCATAGATAAACATCACTAATGTCAGAAACGACACAATGATACACTGCGCCTTCGTGTTAACACTTGCGCACATTCATAAAGACAGCCTGAAACATAAGCAAGAAAAACACAAACAGCAAATGCATTGTTATACACAGTTCCAAGACGCGCTTGCTAACGTTACCCGTCTGCATTCCTCAGAGCCCAGTATGATAAAGCTATGAACCATAGTGTAAGGGTGCCCACTCTGTTACCGTCCCAAGCCGCCTCCGTCGTGAGAAAGAAAAAAACGCTTGACTCAGTCCTACTTAGCGGAACTGTCCAAAGCGGTTGAGACTTTTTGCACCGCTATGCTCACCTACGACTCTAACACTTTTTTTTTCGTTAACTGTAATCTTTGATGACTTGAGAATGTCTGGTCATTACGCGCCCTATAAAAACTTTGTAATTATCGCTTTTGTCGCACACGTTTTGGGGCGCAACAAAGCGGTTTCCTTTGTACGCGACTTTTGGTTTGTCTTGGGAACAAATCGCGGGACAGTCGCGGTATTTTCGAGACTGATATTTCCGTGTACATTAGTACCGGGATGAGAATCCGATTGGTATCAAGCGCACCACTATGTCGAGGGATTACAACACATAGAAACCCGTGTTCCAGTGCCTAAGCGTTTGTGACTCCAATTGGACAAACAAACATGATCGTCCGCTGCCTCTTCTAAGAAGACATATGTTGCGATATGTTAACATTTCATTTACTCTCATCAGTCACAAACGTAAAACATGCGAGTTATATATGCCACACAAATAGAGACAGACAGGGTACGGACACGAATACAGTCACACCACACACTATGTCCTCACCACCACGGCAGCCCTATGGGTTGTTTCAACCACTTTTGTGCACATAGCGCCGGCTGGTGAGCTGTAATCAACATGGCCGGTAGCTTCGGGTTCTTTTGATGTAACAATATCTGGAACGATCTAAGTGAATAAATCTGGTGACCTGTTATCATGAGGTGTCTGGTTATCGATGATGCGGGGCTTCGAGTAACTGATTCACCGGTTTCAGATTGTTGTGTCATGAGTTGTTTCAACCAGTTCGGGACGTGTTCTGCCACTGTTCTGCCTATGTAAATGTCACCACAACTGCCAGTGAACTGATAAACAACGTGAGAGACAGAATGGTCAGACAAACTGCGTTCGCAATTGTGTAGAACGGGTCCTTTGGTGGTTTGAACCAGACGTAATTGGGCAGCTGCGTACGTACGGGATAAAGCACATTGCAATTTGTGCTTTATATCATTTGCCAGATGATCACTTTTGAATTGCAAAAATAAGAATATATCTTTCTTTTGAACGGTTTGCACTGACTCATTGCATTTGTTCATCCTGCTATGAATGTCAATGAACTTTTCAGGATATCCGTTTGTCAGCAAAGTGTTCCTCAGCATGTTTTGTTCTATCCGCAGCCTGTCGGGCGTGCAAATATGTCTGGCCCTATGAAATAGAGTTTTAACCAAACTCCGCTTGTATGCTATGGGAGCAAAGCTGGAGAACTGGAGATATTGTCCGCCCTATGTTGCTTTGTAATGGACCGATCGCTGTAGTGTTCCATCCCCATGCCTAGTGATGAGCACATCTAAGAATGCTAAACTGCCGTTTGATTCCCTTTCGTGAGACAAAGATAGATTCGGATGAATAGAATTAGGAAGATTAAAAAATAAATCAAAATGGAGAGTGTCCGTAAAAATCAAAATATCATCGACATACCGTTTGTACAACGCGGCTTTGGCAATATTTTCTGAGACCTGCCGTTCAATCATTCCCAAGATGTCGGCTAATGTTGGGCCTAACGGACTACCCGTAGCCACTCCATCTACTTGTCTATACGAAAGTTCTTCACAATTGAACCTGATATTTTCTGTACACAATAAAATGAGATCCTTAAGATATTCAAGTGGAATACCTATATCACAGTTTTGGGTGGAAATAAAATCACATAAAAACTCAACTGTCTCTCGAAGCGAAACGTTCGTGAAAAGGGAATCAACGTCAAGTGAATGTATAACGTTCGAATTCACCGACACCCTTTCTGCTGTTTCTGCTAATTCAAAGGAATCCTTTAGGCAATGGGGAGATAACATTTTTCGAATGGGGTCCAAAATTTACATAGGCAGAACACCTCCCGAACTGGTTGAAACAACTCATGACACAACAATCTGAAACCGGTGAATCAGTTACTCGAAGCCCCGCATCATCGATAACCAGACACCTCATGATAACAGGTCACCAGATTTATTCACTTAGATCGTTCAAGATATTGTTACATCAAAAGAACCCGAAGCTACCGGCCATGTTGATTACAGCTCACCAGCCGGCGCTATGTGCACAAAAGTGGTTGAAACAACCCATAGGGCTGCCGTGGTGGTGAGGACATAGTGTGTGGTGTGACTGTATTCGTGTCCGTACCCTGTCTGTCTCTATTTGTGTGGCATATATAACTCGCATGTTTTACGTTTGTGACTGATGAGAGTAAATGAAATGTTAACATATCGCAACATATGTCTTCTTACTGCACTGATGAAGTTATTAAAGCCTCTTTTAAGTCAACAACGAAAACTTATATGATGGAAGGAAAACGACACAATGGATACCTATATATGAGGTGCTCCAGTTATGAAGACAATTTATGGTTATTAGGCTATCTGTTTTGGATATACGTGTGAGTAATTACAACTACTTGACCGAAAGTCAAAGCGATGCTGGACAGCCAGCGATGACTAAAAAGTAACGATACCCACTACCAAAAATATGGTCATCCGTCCGAGCTCTGAGTGCCTCGAGTACTTCTCCTTTAGGTTAGGCAGGTTGACAGTATGTTATACCACAGAAAAAGGACGAGAGGAAAAAGAGATAACAATATTGAAAGTATCACCTTAATACTTACCGTGAAGTGAAGGTCGACAACGAGCTTCACCATTCATCACTACAGATTGATCCTCCTCTTCTACAATTGACAACCCACAAGATTGTATCATAAACAGTGCAAATCGACCCCACTCAGTTGATCCGAAAAACTGACCAGAAGTAAATGTGCCAGCATCACTGGGCAACGGAGTAGACACAGCACCGGGTGCATTGGTTGTGGTGTACCAACGGCTAAGAAGCTGAAGGCTTGCTTCTGGTGGTAAGCTTAGTCGTAACGAAGAAAGACAGCGCTGAACTAGTTGAAAAGAGGAAATGGAGAAAACAAGGGTGCGGTTAGAATGATACGCAATACATTGTCATATGTTGTTGGTACACGAATCTGGAAACGCTCCGAGCGCTAATTCAGGACCATAACATAAACGGTTCATGAAAGTAGACAGACGAAGGTAAGGCATAAGACGAAATAAAACAGAAGAAAACATCATTGCTTTGTTATTTTAAAAAAAACCACACACGATTTCAAAACTTTGTCGACAGTCTTTCTTTACTTAGAATGGAGCTTGAGTAACCATAGTTAAAGACGGCCATGACAACAAACATAACATTCCTGCAACTTGCAGATACATCTTCCGATGTCTCTGATCCACGACACTGAACATGTGTTGGATGTGCCTGAGCCAATGTAACAGAGGGATGCAAACCACCTCATGAAAAGGAAGACCCTCAGCTTCAAACGCACATTTATACAGTTCATGATAGTTCACGATGTGTTACCAACATAAATCACCAATGTTTCACAAACACAAACGGATAGCCAGCGAACATTTTCGACGGAGAGTAACCTGGTTTCGCAATCGCAAAGCAGTATCACAAGTACGATTGCGCTGATCACCCTGTCCTTTAAGTAGAGGTTGTATTCATACCACTTCCGTTTAGTTTTCCTTAATTAATTTTCATCCTTTTTAATAACGGCTCCTCTTCCTAGGATATTCTACGTCAATGTTGAGGTGGGCGGCGACCCGAACAACATAAGTGTTTCAGGTTAACCAATAACAACCAGATTTGTTAAGATCTCTAAATAACATCAACACTAGCTGTAATACAATCTATACAGTAAATGAGACTTTTGACGGCATTTAAACCGTCACCATCCAGAGTGAATGTAGTCACAAGGTGCATGCCATACATACATGTCGTAATAGTTTGACCGCCAGGCGCACTAAGGCGTATTGGACTATCTGTGCAGTGCCACCAAGCACAGCAATATCGCCGATGTAATCCAAGTCAATGCTTCTAACTTCGGGAGAGAGTTCCGCCGCACTACTGATGAGATCACTTGGAACTCTACCCAAGACATCGTCGAACGTAAAGTTAAGGAGAAAAGATGGGACAGTTTTGCCACACATAGCTGGATACGGAAACAGGTGGCGACAGCGTGTCAAAGGCGCTAACTCCACCTGAGGTTTGATTTTATGGTGCCCATAGAACAGACATATTCATCAATTACTTCACTCTTCAACAAGAAATCCGAAAGAGCAGCTCTGAATACAGAACCGAATGCTTTATTGATGCACTGGAAGAGAACTGTTGATCGTTGGTAGACATGGTTAGATTTGAGTAACTGAAGAAGGGTGAACACGTCATAAATACACCCACGGTCTGCACAAAAAATTCAACGTTAAGCAATTCGGATAACCTGGTGATACCTAAACGCAACTTCAATCAGACTGGTAACACGCTGGTTATTACACGCGTCGCGTGGGTCTTTATTAAAGACGGACTGGCTCTTTCAGGACATGGGAACCTTCTCAATACTCCCAACTCTGAAGGACAGGATGAATAAATTTTCAAGCAGGGTATCTTACCCATCCTCGCAAAAAGGCCGGCGGAAAGGCATCTGAGTTGGGTGCATTTTGGTGCTTAGGAATTTGGATCTCCTTTCGGATATTCGTAAAGTCAATAGAACACAAATAAGTCTACAGGTCAGAGCAGCTGCAGCAGAGAGTCAGTTGAACTGTGCCCGGTGCAACACGCACCTTTGCAGGTTATACATCACCTAGCGGTTTGCTCCGTAGAGTAGTTAACTAAAGATGGGCGCTGAGTACTGATGGCTCGGATGAGATGAAGTAGCTTCTGAGAAATTCCCGCTATGACAGCAAATACAAACTACTTTGAATGGTCTGGCTATCAGGCCCCGCGATCCCCTAGTGAGCCCTTGAGATGTCATGCTTCAAGGAGAGGAGTGTTTCACGATGTTAGCTGTGGATCGGTAGTGAGAAATTTGAGGGAGTGCGAAGACAAGTCATGGTACCAGTTAACCCATAACAACGAGATCGAGCTGACTGAAGAGTATCCTGCAGACATGTTAGATGATGACCTAAGCAATTTGGTGGAGTAGAGGCTAGTCTACTGGTAAGACATGCTCGGTAGATGGTTAGCATAGCTCAGTCAGGCAGTTCGTATACATCCAGCTGTTTGAGCTGCCACCAGAGAACCAATCAAACGCATGGCGCCATGAACAACTCAGAGGTGAGGGTGCCCGGTTGTAACCGTTTGAAGACGAAGACGTATGAAGAACTCTGGAGGACATTAGCCCGTAGTTTGAAAAATAGGATAAAACGCTGTGGTGGATGAAGTACAAAGAAATATTGCAAAGTTGGATTAGATTGTGGTTAAAAAAAACCCAGCTGTCTGGAATCGACAACCCGGCCGGACATCAAGAGTTAACACAGCGGTAGGGGGCGTCTCATTTGGGACAGATGCTGATCTCTTGGTTGTTATCACACCTCTCCGAGGCTTCCTAAGTATAGCACCTTCCAAGTGTGACACGGCATCGAGAGGGGGGCTGTCGAAGGATCGATTAATCGACGGTTTGCCACCGCCACCGCCCATCCATCAAAACCAGATTGGGCCGTGACAGGATGGAACGGACTGCATACCTCAATGACCTATCGGGTCAGACTGGACGACGTGACGATCACACCGAAAAACCCAATTATGCCACACAGGTCGGCAGGTAGAGATCTGACAAACCGTAGTCTTATGGTTTTCCAGGTTGGGGGTTGGTGGAAGGCTAGCATCTACTACCGAAAAAATTTGTACTAGCTTGGTTACACTATAACCCACCCGCTGCCTTGTGACACCGGCGTCTGTGCCAAAGACGTGGTGGAGAACCCCAAGCGAGTATCTCACGAGTATCATCTCTGGGCTTCTCGCAAGTAACCCACCACACATAAAACATATTCACACCAATAATTTCAAACTGTATAAACTAGGCATCCCCATCTGCTGCATACAGCACAGTAGATATGCGAAAATATGCTACGGCTGACCCCTCCCCCACTGTCCTCTTATGTTTACCTCTAAGGTCTCTCGACACTCATTTGTAGTAAATAATCTATAGGTTCTTCAAAGAAGTGTAGATAATCATGGTAACACTGGCCTGGTAAGTATTATCTCTTGCGACTCATACCTTGGTTTCTCTCGTGCCTTGCAAAGGCGTAGAACGCGAACTAATATGAGTGATTCCAACGTTCGCACTCTGTATCAAACAGATCAATAGGCCACATTCACACTAACGTTAGACTCGTTGAAAGTCATCTGTTGAGTTTCAGAGACTAGAAACCAGGAAAATAAGTCCACCGAGCTGACATTAATCACTGCATCTACTCAACATTGGTTGTACACTTCGGGTGGCTCCTCGACAGCCGTCATCGATCAGGCTAGAGAAGATATGGTCCTCAGCACGACGGTCAAAGCTCCACTGTGTTTGGCCCGTTCGGTGGGTTCTATTACGGCCAACTCTAGACTCCAAATATTCAGAAATCTTTTCACTGGTTTGTTTATGCTCCAATTGGCCGAAATGACACCGGTGTCAAAGATGACTTTTACTCGAGTCTGGTCGCTCTCCTTAGGTCAACACACACCTGTGATACGATCAGTCTGGAAGCAGATATCAACGCTCAGGTCGAAAGACTTGATGAGAGCGAATCTCGTTTAGGTAGCAGGTTTGAGTTGATGTCATATCAGTCGGATAATGGCGGAGAGCTGTTGTAACCGTACGCTGAGCATATGCTATTTTCAACCAGTACGCATCAGATATCACCTACGTCACTGCTTCTTCTGATGCACTCCTTTTTCCAATCGAATGTGGTCCCAAATAAACCACATAATCGTCCGTTATAGGTGCCGTGGTTCCATTCAGCATTGTCATTCTTACTGCCTGACATGCGGAGATTCAGGTCACGTTCTGGTACGCTATCGTTTTGTTCTCACTTTCGTTGGACAACAACCCACCGACTGCGACGTCCGCCGATTGGAAAACTAGCCAGGTCGCCGGTAAAGCATAAATCTCAAACAACCTTAGAATGCAAGCTAACCGGTTCTAACTCAGATCATAACAGCTGATGGAACCAAATTTCACAAGTAATTAATAAGGCCGATACTATAGCATGCGACACGATCGTCCGTGAGTTAATCGAACACTGGATTCCAGAGAAAGCCCTAGAGTTGTTAGAGCCAGACGTAACATTCCTCCTGACACTTCATATGATAATTTTAAGAGGGATATCCGTAAGAAGCTGAAACGCAGCCTGATCGTCGATCGTGAGGCTTGTCTAACGCAGAACGTTAGAGAAATAGAACCTGTTTTCACTTCACGTAATACTAGCAGACTACTCAACCTCGTACGTACTACTAGCTCAGGAGTCTGTATGTCAGTGAAGCCGTCACCGAGGCAAAAACCACACATCCGTAATAAGTCTAGAAAGTTATAGCGCTGGGTGAAACAGTTTGAGAGCCAGTTTAGCTGGTCTCCTGTTTCTGCTGTGTTATCGTTGCAAGTGTGTAGTGTAATACGCTGGCCAGTAGGTCTAGAACCACCCACCAAAACTGACGTCCGAAATGCAAATCCGTTAGCAGAGACCGTGACTCAGCTGTCTAGACTTGTGTAGACGAGGGAGAACATTTCTTCTGAGATCACTCGATAGCGGTTCTCATATTTAAGAAAGAACTCAGGAGCTCTCGTGAAAACCAAAGAGAGATACGTTGGACCCTAGCCATCACTGAGGTTCTCGCACTCCTTATTCTTCGTCGATTTAGTGCAGCCCAAGAGAAAAACAAGCAGAAGTGTACATGATGTTCAAATGAAAACCGCCGGTGTGTTGTGGACTGGAATCCCGGTCCATAAACGCGAGTGTGCACGTGGCGTGTGAACGAGCGAGTTGTAAAATAAAGATCGTGTTTTATCGAACGACCTTTTGATGGACTGGTGTCGTAACCTGAACACAACGTAATGAAGCTGCCGGAGCCAAGCTCATTCGCGGATGGGGACGCGGGAAAGTGGCTATCCTAAGTTGAGGTGATTATAGCCTGCAACGGACTGAAAAGCGAAGCACAACTTTTGACCACACTGTGGACATCTCTCACCTTTGATAACACTGGGAACACTCCTCAAATTAAGTAAACAAACAAAAGCCGCAACCTCGTATTAAGAAGCACGAGTGGTATCGACTCAGGAAGTTACTAGGGAGCAAGGCCAAAGGCAGCCAATGGCGCTAGGTTTGCAATACTCAAGACTCCGCAGCTTACTATCAACACTCGTTAAAATATGTGACTTTGGGTGTGCCGGAAGCAGATGAGAAAACAAAGGGTAGATTAACCAGGGAGCGATTTATCCAGCGTTTCCGTCGACATTCCATCATAAGCACTATCATAATAAACAGCAATAAATCAGTGGTCCCCATTGACGCTTAACTATCATACAACCACGAAGGGAAAAAAGAAAGGGACGGAAAGAGACCTAACTACTGAGAAAACATAGCTGAGTCGATATTCAAACATTCAACACCATGATGCCTACACCTTGCAAACAAACAAGTGAGCTGTAAGTCAATGTAAGCCGTCATCAGCAAGACAGTTTCCTTACGGCTTTCACTGTCCCGCATCATGAAATGCATTCACTTCAGAAACAACTCGGTCAAACAACGACAGCATTCACGCCACTGAGCTCGATTAGCCGCCATCTCACCTAACGTCTCCAGTCATCGACTCTGTGAATCGCCTGGAAAGTCTATGGGAATGTGACAGCTGCGATCAATTGTAGGTGATATACAACTTGAAATTAACTAAATCCCCGACTACTCATCAGATATCCTTTTGTTGCAAAGTTGCCCTAGATCGGCGAATACCGCCCTAGTCGTGGAAATACGCGCTTATGTTTCATTACCTGCATCGCCACCGCCGCTGATGCGGCTTCCCAGGTATACAAACCGATAAACAACCCCTATGATTTCATTATCTAACATTAAATCTGCGTAATCACAGTAGTGTTGCATAAGCACTTTGCATTTTGAGGCTGTAAAGCTCATTCCAAAGTACTTAGCAAAAAGCGAAATAGCATCTAGCATTGCCTGTGCTGCTTAAATTGTGTCGAATAGCAACACCTTGTCGTCAATATAATCAAGATCATTCAGCCTTTCATCATATAAAAGGTCGATGCCAGCGTCTTGCGAGTACGGTACAAAGCCATTTCTCATTTCGTCTATGGCAAAATTAAACAGAAATGGTGACAGTGGACAACCTTGACACACGTCGCTCCTGGTGCTGAAACTGTCAGATAGTTCGCCGCAAACCCTAACCTGTGCAGAAGTATACGAATAAAGCGCCGACAGCATGTACACATACTTGGTCGGCACACCCATGCGTGTAAGCGACTCTATAAGTGTAAATCGGTCCACCAAATCGAACGTACATTTATAGACGAGAAAAATACGACAATTGTTGAACGGCGGTACACATGACGCGGCTCCAAAATTTGACGAAGAGTAAAAATGTGATTTATACATCCCCGCCCAGGGCGAAACCCAGCCTGTTCTGCTTTAATGTTTACCTCCCCTATAGTATTCGTGAGAGCTCCGAACTACTTTCTTATATATGGGAACTAGTATCGAGTGACCCCAGTACAGGAGGATGGTCTCCGTTGTCCACACAAATTGAAACAACTGTGATAAGGCCTCTACTAAGGCCTCCCCACCTTCTTTGAAAAGTTCCAGCACGAGATCATCGGAGCCAACAGCCTTATAACGCTTGAGAGCCGAGATAAAATTGCAAGCCTCAGTCTCAGTGGATGGTTCTAAATCCACTGACCAGGGTGTTACGCCACAAGTTTGCGGTGGCAACACAGTAGAAGCAGGAAGCTGACTAAATTGATCCTCGAAGGGTTCCGCCCAATGTTCTAACCTTCTGGACTTACTATAGACGAGTGTGCCATCTACCTAGCCGACAGCTTCACTGACAGACGGTCGATCGGGACCAGTGGCACGGATCAGCTTAAATAGTCTGCCAATGTCCCCTGGAGCAAAAGCGGTCTCCATTTCCTTAACTTTCCCCATTAACCCAGCCTCACCGTCAGCTTTTAGGCTACGTCTCAGCCTTCTACAATTATCTCTTCTAGACTTGTTAAATGAATTGCCAGGAGGAAGGTTTCGTCTAGCTTCTAACTCCAGAGATTTCTCCAAGATCCAATGTCTGTTTAACCCACGTACCCCATGATATAGTACCTGCTTCATAAATTGCCTGTGAGATCTCGCTCCACCAGCTATTAGGGTCTTCGGAGTGAGAACTACCAACACAGCTTTCTAAGCTGGCTTGGTACTTATGTTTTATTGACGGTACAGACAGTTTCTTAACAGCCAGCCGTTGCTATCGGTGGGGTCGTTGCCCAGCAAAAGTAAGAACGAAACGACAACGTATCAACGCATGGTCCGAATCCAAATAAGAACGACAGTCCTGAATTGAACCATGCCTCCTATAACTAAAAGCTATGTGGTCTATCTGAGACAAGGCCTGATTCGAGGGAGGGCGCCAAGTATAACAATGATGCACACTATACCTAAAACTAGTGCTGGCTAAAAGATAGCGTATGCACAGCCATAACAGTCGCCCACCATTATTTGAGCAGTGTGGTGCTATCTCAAACCTGTAACCTAAACGAGACTCGGCCTCACCAAGACGACCGATCTGGGTATTCATATCTCAGACCAGAACGACTACATCAGAACAATGTGTCGATCGATGCAGAGCAGCGAGATCCGAGTAGAAGGCGACCTTGACACAGACGTTACCACAGTTAGTTGGAGCACAAGCAAAAAAATAAGATTTTTGAAGGTTTTGAGTCTAAAGCTTGTCTTAACTGAACCTGTCTAACGTACGGCACAAAGTCTACTGTTGACAGGAATCCAATCTACTAGTGCGGCTACGGCCGTCGTGCTAAGGAGGAGAAAGTGAAGCGACCGACAAAATTAGTGGAAAGTTTGAAGATGAATTCACAACCAAGAAGACTACAAGATAGATGGGTACGTGAACAACCACACCGTAATCATTCCTTTATTTGTAACAGGGTGTCTTTCATTGCTCTAACAGAGGTTTTTCTTTTTCGATTACTCACTGTCAATGCCAGCCAGCTGTTACATGCTGTATGTTGCAGTGAGGTTGTTGTATGCTTGGTAGGTAGTGATTGGGTTTCTATCCCGTCTATTATCCGATTTCCTCTTTCGTAGCCCTCTTATTGTTGACCCACTGAAACCGAAATATAATTCCAAAGCTGTCCAACACAGCTTCAAGTGCAGATAAGCACTCACAGCTTCATCTAATCTGTGCAGTTTCTATGAATCCTAGTATATTCTCCTCTAAGTGTGCTTGTATAAATAATACGAAGACAGAGCACATGAAATCTCGTGTATAGTTGACGTGAATGTACGTTGACGTTTGTAAATGTGATTCGTATAGATGTAAAGTCATCGTTCATTGATAGCTCAATGACTTAGCGTCCATATCAGCTCAAGCTCACATGCCTGAAGACATCAAGTGCTCGTTTGCTGAGTTCCAGTCGGACGCTTCCATTTGATTGCATGTGTGACAGGTACATTCTTTATATATAAAAGAATTTTACTCTCTGGTTTCGCTCTCTTTGTTTCTGTTCCGGTGCACTCCGCAAATAATAACTCAAATGTGATCATTCCATTTTCACGCATGCAAACACAGTCTACTGAATTCTCAATTTCTCTTCATTAACCGCTAACTGAACATGCCTTTACACATTGAACTAATCAACGAAATGGTCGTCTTCTATTTACTCTCATTATCTCAGACCTCGAATTTCTCAAAAGCCGAATTTTTAGCTGTCTTTCACTTTTAATCGCTCTCACAAATGTCCTCACGACAAAGTTAACCGCTTTTACCTGTCATCATTCTAGACACAAACAAATAGTCCCGTTATTTTCCAAGAGTCTTTCTGAGGAAA
Source organism: Paragonimus skrjabini miyazakii (assembly GCA_014338405.1). Lineage (NCBI taxonomy): Eukaryota > Metazoa > Platyhelminthes > Trematoda > Plagiorchiida > Troglotrematidae > Paragonimus > Paragonimus skrjabini miyazakii. The sequence goes on along the minus strand of JTDE01003393.1, from coordinate 39,591 downwards.
AAAACGTCGAATAAGAAAACTGTGCACCAATTCGACTATCTTGTCATGTGAACATATCGAATGTATTTCGGGTAAACGACACAGCACAAAAACTGAAGACTGATAAATATGCATTTTCTCTAGCGTCAATTTTATATCCAAGTGTGATTAAATATGTTTGCCGTAAAGCAACCAAGAAGGGAGTTACGCCTAATAGACATTTGGAGAGTCTGACAGAGTTCAATAAGCTCAACGGAAACGAAGCAGAAAGTCAAACTAAAGATTGTCGGCTCCAGCCTGAACTTCAGAAAATGTTTCTGCCACGAAAATAACGACCTTACAGTGTTAAAGCACAAGTGTCACAAAGTCGTAATCTCGACCTGTCTAGAGAAAAGGGTGGAAATGTAAATAAGCCTAACACCTAAAGAATCAAAACTTCTAACCGTTTTGTCGAAGTCGGAACAAAATAGAAGTTAACAAGGAAGTGTTACAGGACGGTATTTTACATAATCACACGCATCGCTAGGACAGATAAATACGTTCAGCTGATCAATAATTCTACCAGATGTGCAACGTTGTAGAAATGTTTGTGCTAAAAATGTCTTACATGACATCAGCCGGCTGACAATCTAAACGAGTACTAAAACAAAATAACTTACCTAATTCATTCTCAGACATTTTGGGAAGATATATGCGTAGGAATCTTCGATCGGAATCCCCAGCGTCGATACGAGGCCGACCGGCAGACTCCACGTTATCAATGCTCAGAGTGAAAGCGTTGCCAGAAGCATCCAACAGTTTACACGATTCATCTATGGGGATCGGTGTAGACCTATCAGCTGTAGGAACGGCAGATACGTTCCCCAGTGTCGAAGACCAAGGGTACACAGAGTCGAAATTCCCTGATTGTCTGGCAAACTTTAAAGCTGACTGAAAAGTGAACATGTAGATGAGTACACAAACACACAGCTAGCCAAAATCCATCGAAAAGCAAGCCCACTTATTAAAATTAACCCTACAGATCGAAAGATGTAAAATGAACGAGTCGACCTTACAAACAGAATATAAATTCCCAAGAACTTTAGGTCCTCAGTCTAGACAAACATCACCAATTGTCCACCAACATAGTACCAACCAAACAACGAGGACAAAGCGAGCTGATAAAACTTCGACGGATGCGAACACGTTGCACACATCCGGCCCCTCAAAACCGACTAACTGATTGAACTTCCGTATATTCAAATTATTGGCGACCATTTAGACTACTCTTGCTATCGCCCTATCATGATTGAAAGGAAACAAAACTGTTCCGAGGGGTACGTAAGCTGTCTTGCGTCAACCACCACGACGGCCTGTCCACATATTCGAAGAACAAATCTACAGCCAGCCACATACGAAGCAGTGAAAACAAATATCAATATAACAGTTGGAAAAACAAACAACTACAATGAGCGACTGAGTCAACAGAAAACCAATCATGGACATTCTAGAAATGTGAGAGAGACCCTTATGCGGGTGTATGCCGACAGCTGATTGGTTCTGACTACCGATGACGTCTGAGATCCTAGGTGCATTTAAGTGTGAAGGATGACAAAATCGGAGGCGCGGTTATCCCAACACTCGGTGGAATATCTCAACGCGATGGTAAGATATAACTAAAGCCCAAAGCGAATGAATTGTGGAGAACACCGACGACCGGACGAGCCATCAGTCAACCAAATCGGACAAGTGGGCAAAGAACCCACGACAGAAAGCACCAGCCACACACACGATACCAGGCAGAAGTGCACACGACATTCAAATGGAAACCGCCGGTGTTGTGGACTGGAAGTCCGATTCACAAACGCGAGCGTGTGCGTGGCGTGAGAACGTGCGAGTTGGAAAACAAAGATCATGCTTTAATGAACGTCTTTTTGTTACAAAATTACTTGGTGCATTCTTCCCGTAACACGCAAATCGTCGCTAGTTTTCATTACTTATAAATGGAGTGGCTGTGTATCAAACCGCCGTTTGAATAGAAACGTCCGCTGAAGTCACCATACAAGTATGGATTATGTGATAACAGCTTCTTAAAAGGATTGAGATTCCAAGATTGTCACAACCGACGGTTCTGAGGTAGTTCAACGACTGTAACTACACAAGTCAGTGGTGTTCACGTTTGCAGTTCCAACCGTGGTAACAATAATTCATCGTAATCCATCTTACTCCAAGAAGTATTTCAATCCCATCTCCAGTTTATGTTGCCTTTTAAACTGACAAAGAATGAATATAACAGTGTATAATTTCAGAGTTAGGTGACAGACATTCCTACAGGAGAATAGACCCACAGATGACGCACGAACTGTAAGTTGTGGGTTGATCACAATTGTTATATACGATATGAGCGGGACGACTAAGATTAACGTCCAAGTATTACTTCAAAATGGTCCTTAAAGTGATAATTCGATCGACCACACTCATCATGCGAATTTGTACCTGCGGTTTACTCGGATGACAGCTCGACGTGAGAACATTCACCAGTGAGGTTCTGATTCTGTCCAAAAGGGTTGAGACAGTATTTTGATTCCAACGGTCCAATTCCAATGCATTCGGCCGAATAACAAATGGGGTTTGAACCGGACAATCGAGTCCCTGTTGGTGGGACTGGCGTACAAAGTCTCTGTTGGCGACTGTAGAATAAGAACCGAACACGGCAGGCGGACTGACACCCAAAACGCACACCTGTTATGAACCATTGAAAGTTGAACGAAACAGTAAACGACAATCGTCAAAAAACAGTTGGGTCTCCAACAAAATATGCAGGCAGGTAAACATAACACACTGGAAAAAGCACACTGCACTACTAATGCATGCAGAAAAGAAACAGGCAGATACGTCACTAGTGTCATCGCAATGGGTTGAAACAAATAAGTAAAAAATAAATTTGCAACATTTCTGGTTTTGTGGCCCAGCTGATGGATAATATACTGAGTACACGGATCCGGTTTCTACGGCCGATTTGGTTACAATCAATGCATGATTTCGTTACTCCGGGACCGCGTCAAAATCAAAAAACCCAACACACTGCTTAGGAATGAAAAGTGAAACAGCAGGTCAGAATAGTTTTCCTCTAGTTCCATTCTCGTTATCTAATACACAATCAGAAGCCTATGCACCCAGACTGACTGACTTCGACCCTACCAGGTCCACAACTAAGAGAGAGCCGGTTGAAATAAAACAATCGAAAGGATTGTTTCGGCTTAGCACCACCTCAGGGAAACATTGGTCAGTCCACTTCACTACAACTGTACAGTTGGTAGAACTACCGGAATCGGAATTCAAAACCAATATGCCACTACAAAAATATAATATCAGCAGATCGAATGATAAACAATAAAGCAACAAAAGTGATGACTTAGTGACTTTCACATTACAAGGATTTTGTTATTATGCGAGTCAATGGTCCACAAGTGGGCTGGATTCTATCAAACTGTCCAATGTCAAACAAAAGCAAGTAAGCTAAGTGAGGTTCCAATAACGAACAATGGTCGGTAGTAATGTGTAGCTAATACACAAC
>JTDE01003393.1:3780-26904 GCA_014338405.1 Paragonimus skrjabini miyazakii | reverse complement strand
GGTTGTTTGTTTGCAAGGTGTAGGCGCCTTGATGTTGTATGTTTGAATGTTGACGTAGCTATGTTTAGTGGTTAGGTCCCCTACCCTCTCCCTTTTTTTCTCTCTTTCTAAACAGGGTTTGTTTCTTCTTCTTCATGGTTGTGTGGCAGTTAAGAATCAGTGTGAACCACTGATGTATTGCTGTCTATGTATGTATGTATGTATGCCCAGAAGAAGTTGATGGCACGAAAAACAGTTCTGTCGAAGCGATATCCATGAAGAATATTGGGATATAATCCCAAAACAACAAGGAGGACTTCAGAGCTTAATCTATAACGAACTCAGCCGTCTTTACAGATGACGAACAATGGACCCTAAGGAAAGTTGGAGTAAAGAGAATTGTGTAGACCATTTCGCTGAACCAACAGCGAAAATAACACCGCTAATAGTGATAAGAGGGAAGAAATCGCCAACCGGATATACAGAAGAAGGATGTATGCTTCGGTTGACGCACTACGGATGAACACTCATTATTCATTTTGACAGCACTTTCGGAGCGAACGAACCGGTATTGTTGAAGGACATGTCATTGGCTAATTCACAAAGACCATGAGCTTCATCACACGATACTGTGCCTCGGGCTGCCGTTCATCGCAAGAGTAGCATGGAATGTTTTTGTAAAAATATCGAAAGGGATAAATAAGACAAACAGAACTAAAAACAGTTGTGAACACAGGCAGGTCGCTGGATGCAACACGTTAGAATTTCGGATTGTGTTGCCAAAAGATGATGTGAGTGCTCGTGAGGTCCTTGCCAAGGACGACACCACTATCCATTGTACCGAACGGAATAGTCAGGATCTTCATAGTGTGTGACCGCGTCGTTGGCTGACCATCACGGTAAACCGTTAGTAAACTTAATGAATCATGTCCACTGGAGCAGAGTGACTGAATCATCACAAGCTAAGCATTTGCACTATTCGATCAATTGATAGCGCACCCGAAGTTTACGAAATACGCACCGGTGAACCACCGCGCTTCAAACGTAATCACCTCACGTAGTGTGACCTAACTGTCAGAGACAACCATGGTCCAATGCATCAAGTCTGTTAGTGTCCTCATCGAAAGTACGCCACATTTCTGAGCCAGCAAGCAAAATAGGTCGCACGTAAACATCACACACCCTTACTCATAGCAACAAGATGACACAGAATAATAAAGGCTTTTCTAGTTTATTCTTTATTGGTAACAGTAAAGGTTGATGGGATGGAGTCAGCCAAGTATATGAAACAATTAAAAGTATCAAGCGGACTGTTTGCAGCAGAGAACGTGGAAATGTTCCAGTCTTGAAGCAGCACTCGGCACTTTGAAGATACGAAGTATATCACACACAGAGCAGCATGGCCATCCACTTTGCTCAACGCGGTTTGAGTGCCTTTGGCAGAGAAGATATGCAGAACACCGTCATCCGCATGTTTCATGTCGGTCAACCTAACAATGAGATTAACGTCAGTTCACTGGACCGCCCAAACGTGCCTTCCAGACGTTTCCAGTAGAAGTAGTAGTTTCCCCTCTATTCATTCTTTAACTTTATAAGCCGTATTCTTCAGCTTTGAATTAGTTCTTAACCCGCGTCTTCAAACGTGTGTATAAGGCTGACCCTCACAAACACATCGGTAAGTAACGTCAAATCCCTATTGAGAAACATTTCACTTCGTCAAAGTCACACGTGCGAAACATGTATACAAATTTTCAGCGTCCAACCGTACTAATGGGAGCAACGACAGATCCTAAAAATAGTCCACAAATAAAGTAATAAGTAAAAACGTATGACGAAGACAAACTAAGCCAAAATAATAGAATGTCACGAAGAACGCCCCGCAATCTTAGTTACTGACTACGACATACCTCCATGCCCAACGCCGCTTCTAACTAACAATGCAAATAGTCACGAAATTTCCAAAATAGTAGGCGGCACCAATTTACCCTGTTAAGTGAATTAATCATGACCTTCGTAGCCTGCGTCCACCCCACAACTAGGTCACCCTCTGATTTTTTCAACCGTCAGCAGCCGCACAGAACAATGCACAATGCGGAAGACAATTCGTTGGCATACACAGTATGCGACCAAAACAACGTGGGCATTGCGTTTTCACTACGACGGTTATCGGTCGCGAATAAATATGTAAGCACTGTTGAGTTGCCAACACAATCCGCGCATTTGATAGAGGCTAAACGACAGTCAAAAACAACTATAACTTACCTACACCTTGAACACGAATCCACTAGATGCCCGGCTCACAGAGCCAGACTGGAAGCACACATGCATTATAAGCTTTCTCTTCGATCGACAGCCGAGTGTCCCCGCGACATAACAGATGACAAGCATTTAATTAATTAGTTGCACTATGTATCTCCCGCATAGAGGCCTCGTCGATAATACTATTAGCTGATGAGACGACAACGCCCAAAAAATAATGGAAGTCTTTAGTCACCTGCCAATTTAACGTAAGTGCTCTAACTTTGGTCGGAATCGTTTGCAGCACGATGTAACAGCTGAGAGAGAAAGGTAAATAAGTCCCGAACGCGGTAAGGCGCCTGTCCTCATCAGACGATGCAGAACACAAGTCTAAGCCACTGCCATCCGCACGTTTGAAACCAAACAACAAAAAATAATAGGTGCGAATAAACCTGAGTAAACTGGTTACAAGTGGATGTTTAGAAGTGTACCCAAGTAACCTGTACTGAAATTTATTAGATTTGTGTAAGAATCAAGAAAACGGAACAGCCCTTCACACAGTCACTCTCATTGTAAAATGCTAAACAAGACAAAGAAATTGGATTGAGCTTACTTACTCATTTGTGAGATGTCTCTGCAGCTCCCTTCGTTTATACTTGTGTAATAGGTGGGGGTCGGAGGGACATTATAGATATCTGCAACTTCTTGCTCCTGTTCCCTGTTTGTTATTGAATCGCAGCGCACACGACGCCCAGGTCTGGAGAAGCCAGACGGGCGAGATGGCTCAGTCCATATGAGTCGTAGACAAACCTTGGGCAGAAGTGGCTCATTTATAAGTCCATCAGCCCGATTTGAATTCAGAATAGAAACCCCATCGTTTGTGCTGGCGAGGGTGTCATGAGTAATACCTCCATTAAAAACGGTACTAGAACTAAATGAATAGAGACAAAAGAAGTCAAAGTTAGATCCACTAAAGCGTGCTATGAAGTATCGACTAAGTGATCGAATGTACGAGACAAGATTAAATAGACGGACCTCCCCTCCCCAAGTTACGCCGGTATGTGACTACTATTGTGGCGAAAAGGCGACCAATAAAGTACAATCTTTATTGTCCAACTCGCTAGTTGCCGTGCCACACACGCGCCTGCGTTTATGAATCGGAATTCCGGTCCAAAAAATAAAACCCGGTTTCCGCTCACACGTCGTGTGTACTTCCGTCTAGTTTGTGTGTGACCGACGCCTTCTGTCGGGGAGTCTCCCGCCTGTCAGTCCTCGTCCACTGATCCAATATGGTTGAGCGATGGCTCGTCCGGTCGCCCGTGTTGTCTGCGATCCGATCACTGTGAGCTTTTGGACGTGCCTCACCGCCGCGTTGGGGTATCCTGTCGAGAGTTGGAATACTCGCACCTCCGGTTTGATAATCCACTACATTGTGAAAGGGCCACAGCTGTGATTCCCCAAGCAGTCGCTTTGTAGGCAGTTAAAGAAATGGTCGTCCATACTGCTTTGTTCATGAATCCGTTCAGTTTCTTACAAAAGTGGGTGTCACAGGAAGGAACATTATAAACATATTCACATATATACACATATATTATACGGAGTTGGGGACATACTGAGTATCTCTTCGAAAATTATCATGGCCACAGGTAAAACAATAACATGCCTAAAAGGGAAACATCGAACGAGTGACAGGATTCACAAAGGAAACAAAAATTTTGCACAGTCAGTTTGTTACCACTACGAGCCACCTTTGCTTTTTCAATTGTTGTAAAGAAAACACACGATTGGAATGAAGTGAAATCAACAAATGCTCTGAGTAAATTGGAACTGACTACTTCAAACGCGCGCTGCCGTGCCTGTTCGTGTAGTGCTGTCACAACAAGCGGGTCATAGTCATCACCATCACAGACAGCAATACATCAGTGGTTCACACTGATGCTTAACTGCCACACAACCACGAAGGGAAAAAAACCCTACAAAGGAAGAGAGAAGAACAAAACGGGAGGCGAAGGGACCTAACTACTGAGAAAACATAGCTGAGTCGATGTTCAAACATTCAACATCAAGGTGCCTACACCTTGCAAACAAACAAGTGAGCTGTAAGTCAATGTAAGCCGTCATCCGCAAGACAGTTTCCTTACGGCTTTCACTGTCCCGCATCATGAAATGCATTCACTTCAGAAACAACTCGGCCGAACAACGACAGCATTCACGCCACTGAGCTCAGTTGGCCGCCATCTCCACATAACGTCTCAAGCCACTGACTCTGTGAGTCGCTAAGGTCCCAGTCCAGGAGAAAAACCCGATCTACAGCGGCCAACCCCTTCGTGAACGATTTCATTTCTCTACGCTAGGTTGTCATCGATCCACCTCGCACCTTACGCCAGTCGGCTGGAGAGTCGACGAACGGCTGGCTGGCATCCTTGGTACATGACCTGACCATCTAATTCTGTGCAAATGTAAAGATTGAACGAAAGAACCCAGCAGACAACTAACGTCGAACACGGTTTTCTAACTAGAGACGAATGTCATGCAAGCATCAGAAGTGTATCAAATTGGTATACGTTAGCTGATATAAGAGGTACTTTGAAAGAGAACTAGTTGTTAAACGAGATTCCTTAATATTCATTCACCGCAAAAAGAAAATGTCGCCATTTTTAAATAAATGTAGTCAAACTTTTATTTATCTTGTGAGTGAAACTGGCAAAACGAATAAAGAGAGCATTACTCTTTTCAATGCGATAAAGAAAAATATGCAACGTCATCCCAACGAAATAAAAGCTAACAAGTTAGACAGACAATGATGCACTGACCTGAATGAAAACATAAAGTGACAGTGAAATACAGTAACGTGACCAAAACGACAAGTTATTTGTTCTAAAATAATAGTGACTCTCTGCTCACTGAAAATTTAAGACCACTCAGTTGCAAAGTATCCCTCCATAGTCTACGGTAACATCTGCCACAAACTAATGATGAATGGACTGTATAATACCAAGTTTTTTTCCCAAGAATTACGATCAACGGGTGGAAATAATCTAACCCGATTTTATCTTAGTAGCCAATAATGAATCGCCTGTCTACTGCGATTCCGGTGAAACCCAGGCATTGTTGGACAGCAAAAGCTGTCACGAAATGTGGTAAGGGATTAATGAGCTCGGCAGGTTCAACCCTCTCATTCCTAAACGTGTTTCTGATGTCTAAGAGTTTAACTGTAACTTTAAAAAGGTAACGGGTACTCTGTTCATCTCCAACAGGTTATTCTCTTTGCTGACGTGCCGAGTCCTCTTGGAAGTTTAATCATTAGTGAAAAACTCTTACTGTTAAAACAGATCGAGGTAAAATGGCCCAATAGTTTATCCCCAATCGTTATCGAAGGTGAAGAGTTTGTATGCTAAGCTTCTCCATGAGCTTCGAAGAAGTTGCACCCACGTGATGAAGGTACTAACACGTTTGCAATATCTGTTATTTAATTGAATTAGTTCACATACACTGGGATAGTAGTCCAAATAATGTTGCCCGTTTGCCCGCATACACTACCGAAAGCCTCGATCAGGCCATCAGTCAGACAAATTACAAACAGGCACTGCCTGTGGTGGTTGGACTACGTGTGACAACTGAGCGATACCAGAACTGAACGTTAATCGCTAAGACTAATAATGGTTAGATAAACCGCGACATAATTAGAGAATGGCAACGCCACGAACTACGACGACCCCGACCGTTCAAGTAAGTAAGATCAGTGGGCGCCGCCATCTCTATTAGGGAGTTCGTGATCACTCGGATCGCTGATTAGATGTGCCTTCCGACATGGCGATGTGCCGCAATCAACAAAGATCTAATATCAATACAACCGCTAATTCTTTCAATTGGTGTTATTTAACACGTTACGGTTATCTGTTTCTGAGTGGAAATTTATTCTGTAATATTGCGGCGAACCGCAGCTCCAACCACAGTACAATCGGATCCAGCCCAAGGTCGTGTATACGCGTACAATAGATTCGTGTATACGGCAGTGAACAAGTGTTGAAAATAGTAGGAGCGCCCACATTTCCATAATCCAAGAAAAGAACTTGAACGTGCTCGAAAGCAAGGGATGTCGCGGGTTACTCGTCACTAACTAGTGTACCAGCAAAACCGTAACGAAGATTCTACCGTTCGGGGCGAAATTCTCACTGTCACGGCGCTCGGGTCCTAAATCTTTGAAACGCCCAACCAGAAACACAAAAGAAGAAAAGGCGCGAAAAATGTTAAATATGGTCAATCATGATACAACTCACATGATGCTTACCGCTCAATACATCAAGGAAGGGCCGTAAACGTTACCAGTTGTCGAATGCTATTTTTACGGCTTTCAAGGAAGCAACTGATTCCATGGGCCGCAAGACATTGTGGACACACCTAAATAAGCTTGACTATCCAGTCAGTCAGCCAAATTAAAGTGTTGTATGTCAGTGTGAAAGTGGGGGTGTAGTCGCCTTGATCGACTTGATGAGTGACTGATTCACTGGATCATTGGCATGAGATAGGACTGAGGCTTAACTACAACTTAGTTTATATTTGAAAGTTGGTTCTCAGATCTCGGAGGAAGGTGCTAAAATCGGACGATGCAGTGACGGCCTTCTGCTGGATATTCAACCTACAGATGCCCCAAGCCTGTTACGTAACCCAGCCATTCGCATGCTACCGTTTGCAGATGATGCTACGCTATTTGCGCACAGTGAACAACTATAGCGGATGAGCACGGATTTCGAGACCGCAGCAGCCCACACCTAAGCCTTGTCCAGATGAGTGCGATATGCTCACAACTAGAATTCGCATTAGTGGAAACATTGCAGATAGTCACTTAGACTCAGCCACTTAGGTAACAAAAATACAAACGGAGCTGTCCCCGAACTACCAATTGCCAAGCAACGTGGCTGAGGCCAACGTTGTCTTCGCCCGAAGTGAAACATGCGCCCGGAAAACCGCAGCCTGAGAAGTGAAAAAAACTGCTTGTCAGCAGAACCATGGAGCTGTCCACGTTAATGTATGAAAATGAAGCCAGGATACTATTTGGGCTAAATATGCTGCATCCAAGCCTCACTTGTCTGTAATGTCGGAGGTACATCCCACGTATTCGATGGTCGAAAGTGCTCTCCAATACTGAGATACTTCGCTAGGCGGAAGGTAACTCATGATGGTGCCCACCCAACTATGTTAGCTGAGGAACGTAACCCAAAGAAATAGTAGTACGCGCAGCTCGAAACGAGTAAGCGAAAATTTGGCCGCCAAAAGTTGTGACATCAAGATTTTGTCCAGGCATGTCTTTCGAGCTGTACTGTAGACCTCAGACCATCGAAGGACACCGACTTGAATCAGGTTGACTGGAAGAGTGTGATCAAGACTGGCTTCTGTTCAACGAACGGTAGCTTCAAGGCAATGAATTCAGACGTGAAATACACAAAGAAACCATAGACGTTATGAACAACAGTGGCGTGGTTCTGTAGTGCTGCAGTGAATGTGGTGGTGAATGCACTGGTCGTCGAGAGTTGGTAAGTCACCAAACTACCAACAGCGAACCATCAATGAATAAACGACGAGTACATCGAATACAGGTAGGTTGATTGGGTTGTATGTTTTTTTATTCGTGTCAAACACCCACTCTCGTCGGTTGGTAGACCGCCCGTCTTCCCTTTTAGAAACGTGAGTCACGGAGACCTACTACCATTTTCAGCTTTGTTGATGTACGATATTAGATTTCATTGTCTGGCTTCTCGGCTAAATTTCAAATCCACCTTACTACCCTAAACTAATGCATTGATACCAACTTCAACATTGAGACTTTTCTCGCAATTATTCATAATAAGGCTATATTTCTACCCGGAACTTATCATCAGTTTCACTATTACTGTTCCTAAAGAAAATGATTTCAGTCTCCAATTAACATACCAGAACAGACTACACAGCATAGGACGGTTGGACTATAAATGCCCCCCATTCGTAAACCTCCCGGTCTCACACCATCGGGTTTACACTGGATAAACAGGATGTAGGTGGAACCACAACTCGCACGATGTGGGCCACTTGTGGGACGTTCGTGCGCAGGCATCCCTTGGTTTCAACAATTATGACAAGCCAATCCGGAAGCGGACGCTGCCAACCATGAAACCTTCAGACAGCAAGTGTAAAGAATTGCTAAACAATATCCACTTCGTCAAGTGAACAATAAAGCATTACATTCTTTTTATTATGATTCTCAGCATTACACTGGGTAATAATATGGCGTGTCCTTTCGTGTCAACGACCAGAACATAAAAGTCAGAAAGCTATCTTTCCATGTTCAACGTCATAAGCCGCGCACTACACCGCATCACAGTCATTTGTTTCAGTAATGCACGCGTCCTTTCAACCGGATGTACCGTTCACCCGTCATGTTCACAGGTTTCATGTCCACCAATCAAACATTTTCTGCTAGAACATTACAGTACCCGTCACGTTCCAACAAGATTTCCCGCAAACATTGTGCAGACAATCGTATAGAAACACGTTACGGTCCACGGAAGATTTTCGTCAAAAACTTTATCTGACTCAATTCGCCACTCTAATTCGGATATTCCGGACCTGAATTCACGTGAAAGCATTCGGTTGCAAGCAACCAGTTTTGGTGTTCCTAATTTAGCTCTATTTCAACACAGTCTGTTTTCTATTTATCCAGTTAATCGTTGAAATGATTCAATAGTTTTTGTTGATAATGGCTGTTACTGTTAAGTTCGTGTAGCCTAAACCCAGTGAGCTAAACGATCTTCATTTACCAAGAGTGCAGGTTGGTTGAAAGTTGAAAGTTAATCAATCCAAGTATGTAAACCGTATTGGGTTGACTTACCTTCGTTTGACTTAGCACAAGATAACAAACAGTTCAATTAAAATAAAGATCCAATAAGGCAGATGATTGAAAATAACCGAGGATATCTGCAACGCCTTAGGAAGAAAACTTACCGTAAAAAGGTAGGGGTGATGCCAGATACAGCGAAAGCATGGGAGCAATGTGCTGTACTATTAAGCAAATTGTTGCAAGTGGGTTTTGTTGAACATCCAACAACAGAAGAGCGCCGACCAGATAAAGCAGTACTGTTTGGTGTAGCAGATGAAAAGACAGGCCTTCCAGGAACGACACTCGATAAACGACCAATATGCACGTTTAGGTTGGTCGCAGTGAGAGGAAAAGCCTGAACACGGGGATAAAAGTTCATATTTATGCGACTACATTACTCAAAATTCCACCACAAGTACGCCTCTCGGAAGGATATTGCATACGTAATCGAGAAATTGTTATGTACAAATTCAACACCACTTATACCTCAATGCGTTTTCACGGGCTTTCTGCAAGCCTCTTTAAAAACGAACCAGCAGACGCAAGTTTCGCTTATCAGTGGGGTATATTCTTGTCACGACGTAGACTTGCGCCGACACCTCATGAAAGTTTAAATCCCAGTGTTATTGATAAGACCCAACAAAAACAAAACACCACTCTAAAGCTTCCTTTCTAGAAGGGTTGGCTGAAAAGTCCGTATAACTGCAAAAGCTGCAATAAAATGTGAACAGTGCTCAAGTTGAAAGGTAAGGCATATAAAATATCCATCCTGTAGCAATCCTTATGTTGCACACGGCATTGGGTGCATCTTCAATTCACAAACGTCTATTAGTTGGTGATCACTAGAGAAAACGTGTAGAAGCTCACCACCAAGGTCAGCTAGTCAAAAATCCCAACGGCAATATATTATAAGAACAACTGTAAAAGTCTTTAAACACAGCAGGGGCAGCTAGCGAATCGTATTGACAGACAACCAGGCGACCCCCACGTGATGGTAGCCTTAGCTCTGGATCCCGTTGATGTTTGACTAGCGTCATGTGATCTGACTAAGGTTTCCTGTCAAGCTCATGCGAAAAAACAACAAATATCTCAAGACTAACTTCAGCATCCAAAGATGTACAATGAGGTTAGTACCATGGGGGAGTAGATGCCCTTGAATCTGGAAAGCAGGCATGATAATGCAAAGCAACCTAGACCGCCCCAACTTTTCAACATCGTCTGGAGCGGAAAGATATCGATCTACCTACTTGTCCCTAGCATGCGGACTGGACACTGACATTCATCACTCTCGTCTTTGATCCGAGTCTCAAGTGGCGTGGGGTAAACTGTCGTTCAATAATAAGAACGAAACCAGTAACCATAGCGACAACCCAGTTCCAAACCGAGCAAGCGATGACGAAAAAGTAGGATTAAACAAAAAGTCTCTCGAGGAGGAAGGCACGATGAACATGACTGGTTCCACCGATCGCTCTTGTTCGTTCAACTTTAAAGAAATTCGTTTATCCGTTCGATTATAACGACCATAAGCCTGACTAGACAGTATCGTGTCTTGGACCACCGATCCGCTCGGCAGTGATGCAAAACAACGTAGAATAAAAGTTGCTGAAAGGTTGAGCATAAGAACCAAAAATCTAACGAATGTAGGCACGCCACTGATTGTGGTATATTGCCACTTCGAATATCGTTTCTAATCAGCGATTTGAACGACTACGAGGACCCCAACCGAGCGGGCGAAACATAATGGAACAGCTAGGCACATTATAGTTTGTGACCACAATGTTGCCTGACCACCATATGATTTTACCAATGAAGCTGTAGGTGTCCTCTTGACAGGACACTTATAACTGACGTATTTTTGGCATATTTTGTCAATGTCTGCACTAACAACTGCGTCGTATTTGATACCTCAACAACCTTTTATCCCATATTTCGAACTGTAAAGTGACCTTGATAAACAGCGGTGTTCATTCATCGTGCCTCTAACACAGCTGGCATGCCCAGCTCGTCTGACACATGGTTTGGAACATTCATTGGTCACGAACACTATCAAACCAAAAAGCCATCAGGCCCTCTTGCACGTGTAGACACAGAAGTTTGAAACAAGCTAGGTGGTATGTGGTCGGACAGAGAGGATTTTCTCTCCGAAACTTATACAGCTTCACACAACAAAGGAATTACAAGTCAAGGATTACTGACATATCAACCTATCTCTCCGTTACACCCAACAATTCTCCACTTGTTTAATCCGTGATCTACAATAATCATTTCCACAGTGCTATCGGGATTTCGATAAGTCCCAACATTTCGTTTATATACGATACACTACGTGTTTTATATATATGTGCTTTTTTTAAACAAAACAGATGTAATCAAGATGGACTAGTCAACTTCCTCAATCCTTGGTCCTTTGGTGCCTCCAACACCTGTTCCACGGGCTCCGGGTATTGAAATTGTGGCATGATGGACAGTTGGGATGTTAGAAACTGAGGATCTAAACCATTAATACCATGACGACAACCTTTGGTAGTGGGAAATTTGTCTCACAGAAAACTGTCGCACGTTCATTTATGGATAAAATGACCTCAGTAGGTCGGTTGAAATCACAAATACGGCGTTTAATTTGGAACTCACAGTGACTGGGGATCCAGGAGGCACCAGTGGTGAATCCACCTTAATGGACCTATCGAGTAAACGACCAGCACTTGTCATACGGGATAAAGAAGCAGCGAATGGACTGAGACAAATTTTCTGTTGGCGAGATGGGGTCTGTGAAACAGACCAGCATGGGAAAGGCGAATCCAATTGCTGTAAACAACTGCTCAATTGACGAGCTGAGTCAGGTGTAGCAGTGGGCTTAGTCGAACAGTTAATGACTGTCTGGTTCTTCGAAATCGGAGGTTGATGGATAAATTGACTGAGAGCTCGAGGGACTACACAGGCACGCCCGTCCTCTCCGACCTCGTATAATCGCACATAATCCTAAGTAAGAAAAGGAGTAAGTGGTGAACGCGCATAAGAAATGTGTACGAAATCAAAGGTTAAACATCTTTGTGGAAATATACGTATACTCACATTTAGTAAACGCAGATACTAACGCCAAGACCGCAAATAAAAAAGAAATTACGCAAGTCTCGTTTCGTAACGGTATGTTCAGATTAAATGCATCACACAACTTCCAAAGGGGCCTGTATGATCTCGCCGGCAATAAACTAACGGTTGACAATAAAGCTTAGTCGCTATACAGTCACGGTAGGGACGAACTTTAGTTGAAAGAGAGAAAAACGGAAAAATCCGATTTAACAACTGTAACTCCAACATCTAAACACACGCAATAAGATTAAGATGTGTGTACTGTTCAAACAAACAGCCGAGTTGCCCGTAAGAGTTAGAAGTCATTATTAACACAGATTCCATGTGAATTTCATTGCCTCAGGACAGTAACTGCAGTTATAGTGTAAAAAACTCAGTTAAACACTGATAACATCCGCACCACTGAAATAAATTGACCGCCATGTCTCCCAATGCTTTCAGTCACAGGCTGTCTGTTTCCTGACACAGGAAACAAGTGAAACAGCCACGTTTCCCGAAAATCCACTTCGCGTAAAATTCGACCATACAACCTAGAACCGCTACAAGTATTAATGACTGATGTAAAATCATGGAAGAATGCATATTTTGAAATGTTTACATGAAAAGCAAAAGTTAAATGTGCATAAGTCCTCAAATACATAAACGCAGTACCAGAAAAATATGGAACTCGGCATCAAAACACAGGTCATACACAGAGTACGTAACCAGCTAATACGCGAAACTGATACAAGCTGCTGTGTAGCCTGGCAGATTGCACGTGCACTGGGTATCTGTACAGCCCGAATCTATGTGGAACAGAAATAGTTCAAAAGTTGACATGAGGGCTTACTTCAGGAGCTGCTTTGTCCACTTTCCATAACGAATGCACACCAGTGGAACAGTGACGAGTTAATACCAGATTAAAGGCAGCGATTACGGTAATAATTTGGAGATTAATGTCACTTGAAAAGCAGATTCCAAATCCTCCAGTGGGAAGCGGCACTTTCAGAAGCACAGGTGCAGCTTCGTCCAGCGGGTGTGATAAACTGAACATAGTGAATAGGTTATCTGATAGGGAAGATAAATTCTTCCTATTGATATGATCTTTGGATCGCAATATTTCCTCGTATACTGGTTGACGCTCCAATAGCATCAAACCACTTAAGGGCCAAGCAGCAGCAACGCGACAAGGCAATCGAGCCATGTATTGTTCTCCTTCCAGATCCACGAAAGTCAAACGTTCCGATTCAAAAATCGCGATACCATCTTGTAGACGTCCAGGTACTTCAGAAAATGGATTCGGCTTTATAAATAAAATTAAAAAGCAGACAGTAATATATACAGTTAAGACAAACGGAAATGAAAGGCAAAAACATGCATGCAATTGTTCGCCAGCTGTGTCTGAACTTTGGTAAAACTAAAGGGTAAGTGTTCCGTAGAAGAAAATTCGGATCATCTCCTATTTTCACACAACTAAACTCGGAAGACGAGACAGTAGTTAGGTTGCACAACCATTCTATATGCAGCTAACAGTTACTGGTCGATACAAGTAGCTCAGTACGTTTGTTTGGGAAAACATAGGCCTGGTGTACACCACTTGACACAGAGTAAGAAAACAAAATACAAGTGAGAAACTGTTGCTGAAAAGTAAGATCTTGACTTCAGTTAAACATAGAGCAAACATTTTTTGGCCTTTCTCGGTAAGAACCTCGAGTGAAGTACGCAATGCTTGAACAACAACCCAGGTAGGGAAAACTGAAGTGTCTCTTGTAAGTAGTGTCTAGCCACGCAATTGAGATGATGCTCAAATACAGCAATTTCGACGGTCCAGTACACTGTTCAATTCCGAGTAACTCATAGTTAACCTCCATACAGTGGACATCATCATACAACGGACAAGTCAGAGTTTGAATTGTTCTCTATTAAAACCATCATTAATCCCTTTTCTTAAACAATCGCCCTAACTCGGCCAAGTTAATGATCCAATACGACAGCGCAGTCGGCCCCAAATCAAAAGCTGCTTGAGAAACACGTGCCTTACTATGCATGTCAAAGCGAAGCTGAACGCGAATGCCACAAAATTCGCTGGCGTGACAACTGCACGCCTATACCTCCTTCCTTTGCGTCCGTGTGCCACATCTTCTCCCATTGTTACACATCGTCCCGCTCTTACTTAACCACTGGTCATTCTCAAGACTTGTACTGACTTACTCCCACCACTATGACTGGAGGCTCCCGTATTGGTGATTTCTCTGACACTCTCAAAGCGAAATGTTTACCAGCAAGGAAATACCTGCTATTAAGAGAGGATACGCAAAAACAAAGCATAAGCCCTAAGTCATACGACGAAACGAAAGCAGCAATAGCGTAAAGTGCTGTTTCATAATCTAAAAATAAAAAGGATCATAAAATGCCAATAGAAACCTCAAACGCTGATTAAGAAAGATGTTCCATTTGAATCAAAATTCTCATTCACGATTAACCAAGAAGTACGGCTAGTTTCCTCCAGCAGGAAGCAATATAGTTTTGTTTCTGGCAAACCGTTCCAAGAAAAAGAAGAGAAGATGTCAAGCGTCCTGTACCTCGTAATACTAACGAGTGTCTACCAGATTTAAAACAGCGGAATCGTGCTTGGTAGTTTTTAGACAGCGTAATTTGGCTACCGTGACCACAACACGTAAGTGCTCATTGCTTAGCTTAACATACGTATGAAGTTCATTTCCTCATACCAATTTACGCACAACTTGGACTTCTGGCGCAGCAACCTGATACCATGGGGTATGAAATAATACGTCTTCTCAGAATATCATAAGAAAAAACAAACAAAAATCCGGAACAGCCCTCTAGACGTAGGTGCGCCACTAAATGTGGTACGTTGCCGTGTTGGACAGTGCTTTTGCACAAAGCTTCCAGTGATCACATCTTTAACTGGGAAGACAACACCTACTCAGTTCACTCGAACATACAGTGAAGAAACTGACATTTTGTGACGTCAGTGTTCAACCACATCATCGTTTTTGATCAACTGTCGATAATTTCGATTAGCAATGTCCGATGAAGCAAACGCGGGGTCGATATATGGAACATGTGACCAATCATCCCAGACTGTGCATTTTATTATTTGATCATCATCATCATCATCATAACAGCCATGAGCCTGACCAAAAGGTACTGTGGCTCGGGCCGCCGTTCACCTCAACAGTGGCGTAGAATATCCTAGGAGAAAAGGTTACTGAGGAGGCTGAAAATTAATGAGAGAAGACTAACAAGAAGAATTAGAAATGGTATGCATACAGGTCTGCCATTGACTGCGACACAACGCCATCTCAGATAGCGTCTCTAACCAGCGGTTTGAGCGACCACGAGGACCCCAGTCAGGCAGGCGACACCTACCCACTTTGCTCAATGAAGCAGTCAGGGTCTTCATATTTCGTGACCACGTTGTTGCTTGACCATCACGTGGTTTGACCCAACTGTTGGTGGCCTCAGCATATAATGCCCGGTACGGTAAACGATCAGATGTCATACGGAGTACGTGACCTAACCATTGCAAGCTGTGCAACGTAATTAGCTGACCAACTGATCGCGCATCCCGAGCGCTCCGGAATACGCGCCGGCGAACTGCCACATTGCTCATGCGATCAGTCCACTCAATATGGGCCAATTCGCGGAGACAACGATGGTCAAACACAGCAAGCCTGTTGATGTCTTCTTTGTGAACAGGCCACGTTTCCGAACCATAAAGCGAAATGGAACGCACACAGGCATTATATACCCTTCCTTTCAGCGACAACCGGACGTCTTTTCGACGCCACAGATGACGCAGTTTGGCAAAGCCAATTCGTGCCTTTGCGATCCTCGCTGATATCTCATCAGCAATATTACAGGCTGACGAGATAGTGCTACCCAAGTATGTGAAACTGTCCACAGTCTCAAGCGGATTACCTGCAATGAAGAAAATAGGAGTCGAAGTGCCCCAGTCTTGAAGCAACACTTTGCACTTTGAAGGTGCAAAGGGCATTCCATACAAACCAGCCCGGTCGCTCAACCTGTCCAGCATGGTCTGCATGTTTTCGACAGAGGGGCTAAGTAAGACAATGTCGTCCGCGTACTCCAGATCGGTCAATCTAGCGCCAGGAAGAAGCTCAACACCAAGCCCACTGTATTCCCGAAGCGCACCCTCCAGAATGTCGTCTATGACAAAATTGAACAGGAAGGGGGAAATCGGACACCCCTGACGAACACCACTAGAAGTGATGAACGCCCGAGACAGTTGACCATAAACTCTCACCCTGCTTGCAGAGTGAGCATACAGTGATCTCAGTAGATTCACGTATTTCTCTGGTACTCCCTTGCGGAGAAGGCAGCTCCAGAGAACGTTACGAGCAACTGAATCGAAGGCAGCCTTCAGGTCCGATTATTTGATCAGGTAACTATATCTGAGTGTACGTTCTTCCAACGAACGTTGAGTGACGCACGTATAACTAACGACGCCAAATACTAGAATCAAGTCAAGTCGCTGGAAACCGTGGTACTATTGACGTAAACAATATAATCAATTACAAGGAACAAACCTCAAATCGTTTGCGTTCGTGGGACAAGGTACAATAGTTGGTCGCAATAGGCTGTCAAGGGTCCAACAGGCACGACAAGTACAAACGCAGGCGACCGACAGGCAAGGACGAACCGACGAAATGCGATCGGATCGGTCTAATGTGTGTCTAAATAGCCGGCCTCCGAGCAGACTGATTAGTCAGCGACAGTTTCACGGCGGCCCATAGGAAGGCCGTATTCACATGGATGGGAAGGGTGAGACTGACAGACAACAATGGATTTGTGGGCAGGTGAATGAGGTTCGATGACTGAGGGAGGCAGGGTGGAGAAATTAGTACTTTTAGACGCGGGTTGTATGAATAACAACAGGCGTCTAGTTAGATGGGTTCACAGGGTAGAGTGCGGCAGGGTCAATCGAGAGGAATTTCGACCTCCAAAACTGTCCTACACCGGCCGCCAAAATTCCACTTAGGTGCCAATTGACGAAGATGTCACAATTCAAATTCTAGTTCTCACCTAATCCCATTTATGACGCTCACAAATGATAAACAAACGCATGAAGGAGTTCGGAGACACACACCTCAAAGGCACACTTGATGAGACCATCGTCCTCGGCTTTCACTGAGAGCACCTCTCAGGTATCCCATCTGTCGAAGGGTGTAATTGGGTGAAAGCCGTCTACTATGACTACCACCCTACACTCTTGACGGGACTGAGACTCCCCTACTCGACTCCCTCCAAACGGCAAATTCGCCTTATATCTCTTCTCACTATTACCTTTGCCGTCTTTACGGATACTGTTCGAACCAACCCGTCTTTGCTCGGTTCACAGTCTACAATAATGCCAAGTGGCCACTGTCCCCGTGGCACGTTTTATGCAACAACAAGAACCAGTTCTCCTGGTCGAATATTTTTTCTTGGTAGCAATCATCGTTGTCGTAATTGAAGTGTGGGCAGATACTCATCAAGCCATCTTCGCTAAAATACTGTAGCTAGTTGATTCACCTGTCTCCAACGTCTCGTATAACTTTGTTGCAAGCTCTCAGCTGGCAATTCTAAACTTCCACCTCGAATCAATAATAAGTCATTGGGAATCAATGGTCGTTCGTCCCGACTATCGGCCGTAGGCGGAACAATGGGTCGAATATTGAGCACACGCTCAATCCCCACAAACAGCGTGACTAACGTGTCTTCAGTGAGTTGCTGCTCCTTACAAACGCCATGTAATACCTTTCTGATAGAGCGAATTATACGTTCCCAAACACCGCCCCTATGACTACTGAAAGGAGGGTTAAAATGCCACTAGTCCCTGAGCAAGCAATCGGTCGTTAACCTTCCATTTATCCCATTTTTGTATCAAATCGCGCGGCTATCTGACTGCACCAACGAAATTTGTTCCGTTATCGCTGTATATATCGGTTGGATAACCGCGCCCGCCAACAAATCGGATGAACGCCGTGATAAAGGAATCCGTGGATAGATTATGGGCCACTTCAAGGTGCATAGCGCGAGTCTTCAGGCATGTAAATAAGCAGCCGAATCGTTTCTCTGTGCCCCTTCCGCGCTTAACTTGCATGGGCTCAAAGTAATCTAACCCCACCTGCTCAGACGGAAACCGGCCTGCCTTCACTCTGGCCTCAGGCAGGGGTGCCATTCGCTGATCACACGGGACTACATATTGTTTTCTGCAGCTGATGCATTTTCCGATTATTCTCTTCACAGCACTGCCACCATGTACAATCCAGCAGCACTTACGAATGACCCCTAGTACATGAGCAGATCCGCTGTGTCCTTCGAGGGCGTGGAAATGGCGGACGATTAGGTCCACCACGGGGTGCTTGTTCGGGAGAATAGCTGGGTGTTTCAGCTCCTCAGCATAAGAGGAGTAATTAAGGCGTCCACCTACGCACAGCGTATCGCCGATCAAGAATGGACAAAGACTACGAAGTTTTTCAGTGATCTTCAGTGTTCTGCCTGCACGGTTTTCGCTCAAGCGCTGCACTTCACTAGGACAAACCTGACGTTGCACCATGTGGATTACGCCCCTCTTGGCTATTTTAATTTCTTCTGCTGCTAATGGACCAGTACGTGGCTGAAGGTGACTTAGATGACCATGGTGATCTGGTAGCCATCTTTTGAAGTGCGATAGCCATGCAATCGATTTCAAAAGTTTAAATCAGCTTGAGAAGTAACTGAGTAGCGGGCAGACTGTGGAAACTTGAGTTACTACGTTGACAGAAACCTGCTGACGTTCAAGTTCGACTTCCGTTTGAGTATCCAATCTAGGGACGTTTCTGGGCCAAGATCTGTCGTGCATGTGTCGAAAATCGGGGCCTTTCGATCAAGTTCCCCATTCCCTCGGATTCCGAATTTCACGGGAAGCTAAGTCTGCTGGGTTATTCGTGGATCTAACATGTTTCCATTGTTCAGGTAGACTTCTCTCATGTATTACAACGACTCGGTTAGCAACAAAGGTACTGAATCGAGTGGAAGTGTTGTTTATATAATGCAACACAACCGCTGATCCGGTCCAGTAGGTCACGCTTTCGAAAGTCACATGAAGGCCAGCGGAAACGATCTTCTCAATTCTCACCGCTAGAACTGCCGCGTTTAATTCCAGACGTGGTATGGTAACTGTCTTCATAGGAGTTACTCGGGATTCAGTTAACACGATGGTGCAATACAGCGGGCCCACCATTGACAAAAGTCGTACATAAGCTACTGCCTCATAGCCCGTTTCTGAGGCGTCACTAAACACGTGCAGCCGTGCGCCATTTACAAAATCTGTCACGTCTCTTGTGATACACCGTGGAAGCTCAACCGGACTCATATTCGCTACATATAATAACCAATCATTCCACGACTTAGCATCAATTGGATGGACAGGATCGTCCCAGCCTAGGCTTTCCCTGCACAGTTTCTGTAAAAATACTTTCGCAGGTAGGACCAGCGGAGACACAAGACCTAGCGGGTAGTATATGGAGGAGATGGACGATAGGATGCCCCGACGAGTGAGCGGCCCGTCGCGTAGGTGAAACCGCAGGCAAAACAAGCCTGAGACAGGGTTCCATTCTGTACCAAGCATTCGTTCGTTCGGGATAGTACTGTCGCCCAATCCCTTTGGGGTTTGAGCCCACTCTGATTCAGGTATCGAATATAGAACCTCTGGGCTGTTTGATACCCACTTTCGAAGCTTGAATCCTCCTCTGGCAACTAGCATGTTAATTTGTGGAACAAAATACCTAGCTTCGTCGACGTCGGCAAAAGAGACCAGGCAATCTTCCACGTAAAAATTGTTACAGATTGCCTTGACGACTTTATCGTCATACTCACTTCCGAAATCCTCAGCCGTTCTCCTGAGAGCATAGGATGCACAAAATGTGGAAGAAGCCGCTCCAAATGGATGGGCGATCATTTGATACTCCAGTGGGTCTTCTGACATATTGTTGTCGGGTCACTAGATGAAGCACAAGGCTCCTCGATCGCGCTCCGGAACCATGACTGGCATAAACATCTCTTCTATATCGGCGGCCATTGCAATGGGGTTCCTGCAGAAACGCAACATTACTAAAACTAGATCGGCGGTAAGATCAGGGCCTTGGAGTAGTTGGTCGTTTAAGGACAGTCCGTTACATGTGGCAGCGCAATCTAGCACGACACTTAGTTTACCCGGTTTTTTTGGGTTTACTATTCCATGATGGGGCAAATACCATCCGGGTGAGAAATCTGATGACAGCTGGATGGGGGCACTCGAGCACTATAAGCTTTTTTAAAGTTTTGCCTCAGCATACCGCAAAAAGTAATTGTGGTCACGAATAAACCCCCTCTTTAGATATTCCAATCGTTTTTCAGCAACTATCCCATTATTCGGTATCTCCATTTCAGGATGTCGCCAGGGCAGCAGAATAACATAGTGTCGTGTTTTTGACTACGCTCACTGCATTCTCATCTTCCGCCGATTGAGAACACGTGAATTTCACTATATCAGCAAACTCTGCATTGCAGTCTTTGTATCTGCTCGGCGATGAATGCGTCCACCCTTTGGAGGCAGTTAAAAGCAGTCAGTTTACACTCGTAAGACCCGAGCGGCCCCAATAACATCCAGCCTAGGAGTGTTTTGACTACATAAGGCTGTTTACTGCCCCCTAGTTTTTGGTCTAGCACCCAATGTGCCTCGGGTACGTTGTTGCCGATGAGAATACTAACCCTTTTGTTCAGAATTTCGTCGAAAGGGACACCCTTTAAGTGTGGTCATTTTCCGATTTCTTTTCGAACTGCATCCACTTGCGGCATCATCCGCAAACTGGGTACGGAATGTGCACGCTCGGCTGCTACTGCGTCCTCGCCGTCAAGCGAGCGAATCTCTGAGGCGACCGTCTTTCCCGGAATCACTTGCGAGCCGGTGATTGTGGCGACTCTTAATTCGGACGGGTTTCCGGTAAGACTGAGCCGATCAATCAGCTCACCAATGTGGTGTCCTAACCATTGTCTAGAAAGGCATAAGTCAAAACATCCTCAGTCGGGCCGACAACCCTTACGGGAATCATCCCCTAGATCACTGTACGCTATGCGGTATTGGTAGATCCGCAATTAGCATACGCCACACCTTCTGTCGAATCAGAAGGTAGGTGTCTGATGTTGTGGACTAGTCTATGGTGCCCAGCCCCAAAGTTTTCTACACTGCACTTCTTTTGCGTATGGCAGTCGTAGATGCGGTGGCCCGGTCCAAGACACATGAAACAGACCCTTTCCGCTTTTGCAACGGCCCACCTTTCTGGCAGACTGAGGGGCAATGAAATCGCCACAGTTAATCAAACCATGGTCACCTTTACAGAGCTGATAATTAATTGTCCTCGGACTTGCGTCCTTAGATTGACTGGCGTATACGGAACCACGTGGTGTAATTTACTTTGCAGGGGTATTACGGTGGGAAGGCCGTTCTTCATCACGGGAACTTCTCTCATTTCGGCTAGCCAGTTGGCCGAAATGGCTTCGAGCTAATCTGGCTCGAGATGATACGAATTCGAGCAGGTTGAGAAAATCAGGTTCCCTACCGCCAAGTGTTATCTTATCAACAAACTCAGTCCACTGAAACTGCAGAGGTCTGGGTAAATTGCGCGATAGTTTTTCCAGAGTGCTCAACGAGTTCAAGTCGGTGGCGTAGTTCATTTCAGTGAGTACAATGTGACAGTTCTCCATCTTAATGGCTAAGGCGGATAATGCGTCTGAACTGTTGATAACTGCGTTGGATTCGTTTAATAGTCTATCCAATAATGATCGAGCGACGTGGTGAGTTTGTCCAAAAAGCTCGCCCAATATCCTCCGGGCTCTCTCGAAACCACTGGTGGGTGGGGGCATAATGCACTCGCTAACTGCTTCCTTTGCGCGTCCCTTACAATAGTTTAGAAGATAAAGTAGGCGGTGGCTATCGTCTGCTACTTTACTCTCCACGTAGAATTCGAACTGCCGCATAAATTTCCTATACTCTATGGGATTACCGTCAAAGTAAGCTACCTCTACCTGAGGGAGCTCTAGGCCTTTAACCAGGGGTTGCAGAATCGACGCCACGGCGTTGTTAACAGCGGTCGCTCTCGCATCTGGCGGAGTATGTACAGCCAACCCAATTGTCGAGTTTTGTCCGAAATGTGCTTGACAATCATCGATATAACCCCTTATTCGTGACGCATTATCGATCGACAGGTCACTAGCTTGTTCGAACCCGATGTCTCCCTCCTCTGCTCTGGCCAATTCTGCTTCCTTTCTCATCTTTAACAACTCCCGCCTGTGTCTAAGTTTAGCTACTAATAGTTCTAACTGTAACTCTTCATCAATGTACTTCTCCTTTAACTCAATTATTTGCTGTTGTGAGCGCATCCTACTGATAGACTTATTACTAACACGAGAACCAGAATAAGAATAAACATCGACAGTTGCTTGCTTGATTTCGTCACCAGTTGCAGCTGTTGGCACGCCAGTTGATGTTCTCCTGGTTAGCATTGTCGAATTTCGATTCTTGGAACCCCGAAATGTCACGGCTTGTGACATGGCAGATTTAAACAGATTGATCGACCAACTGAACACCGCCTTGATCAATTGGTCAAACCGCGGTACTGAACGACTTCAGTACACGGGCCAAATCGACGGCAAGATTTCCACTCGACGACCGGGGAAACGTAGATTTCAGTACTGTACGTTCTTCTAACGAACGTTGAGTGACGCACGTATAACTAACGACGCCAAATACTAGAATCAAGTCAAGTCGCTGGAAACCGTGGTACTATTGACATAAACAATATAATCAATTACAAGGAACAAACCTCAAATCGTTTGCGTTCGTGGGATAAGGTAAAATGGTTGGCCGCAATAGGCCGTCAAGGGTCCAACAGGCACGACACGTACAAACACAGGCGACTGACAAGCAAGGACGAACC